>JAYMSN010000014.1:0-17358 GCA_036897865.1 Plantago maritima
AGAATGCAAATAGACAAAAAAAGAAAAAAAAGAAATAGAAGAAAAAAAATTCCAGAAGACAAAAAGAGGAAAGAGAGGAAGAAAAAAAGAGAGGAGAGAGAAACAAAGAAAGAAAAGAAAAAAGTTTTCCGAAGAGAAGAAGAGAAAAGAAGAAATCGAGAAAGAGGAAGAAAAAAGAGGAAACTGTACCAAATCACAAAGGATCAACGCAAAGAAGGGAAAGACAGAGGAAAATCTTGTACGAAAAGGATTCGAACCCTCGACCCTTAGATTTTAAGACAAATGATATACCTAAAGAAATACCTAAACGAAAGAATTCCATTTCTTCATATGAAATCATTAGCTGTGCACTTTGAATCTATTTTTTATTCTATAGAAATAGAATCTATTTCGTATATTATAATAAATATTATAAAGGGATAAATTTAATTTTTCAATTTTTAATTCTTTTCAAAAATTTTATTGTAGTAATTCGAATAAAAAGTTAAACCAAGCCAATCCTGTACTGCCATATTTTTTCATCTATTTCTCCTTTCAAGTCTTAATTTCTATGAATTAAGAACTCCTACTTTATCGACCTAGTGATGAAAGAAACTTCCTCGTCTCTCCCAGGATTCTATTGATGCCTTTCCTCTTTCTTATTCTCTTTTCATTCGACCTCCAGGTCTCGCTCGAAAAGAGCCCTCTTTTTCTGTTTATTATATTTCGCCCCTCTTTCTTCAACACTCTACTTGACCCTTGGTCGCTAGTACCACTAATTGAATATAGCTCCTAATTAAATATAGACAATATTGGTTGGATTTGGAGTCCATTCTATTTTCTTTCTATTCGGAGTCTTCCTCTTAGCACAGAGCATTTTCTTTTCGAATTGGAGGACTTAGCACAAAGCATTTTTTTGTCGCAAGAGAATAAAATTAAAGAAGGAGAAAATAAGAGTAGTACATCATATCATAGAAACATACATATAAAATAGAACGAGATTATTAAAGAAAGACATAAATAAATATCATAAATAGATATAGAAAATCCTTATTAAGTATCTAGTAGAGCATATAAGACAAAAGAAAGGAATGTCAGCAACACTTTCTAAACCAACTAAACAACTAAAAAAAGGAACCCAAAACGCATCATCTTTTTGATAAAGATGTCGGGGGTTCGAAACAAACGAACTAAATAAATCCACCTAGACTAACTACACAGGAAACCTTCTACTTATTCCATTCCGTTACAACTCTACATTAATAGAAACTAAATAAGAAGCGAGTCCATTTTCCATTGACCTTGGAAGTCCTACCAAAGACAAAAAAGGGAGAGGAAAATGCAAACGGAGAGGAAAAGACTCTTTGAAAACTGCAAAAAGACAACAACAATTGTTGTCAAAACAACGAAAGGAAAAGTCATACGAAAAGGATCCATAAAAGAAGACAACAATAAAAAAAAAAGAAAAAGAAGAAGTCAGAGAAAGAGGAAATAAAAAGAAGAAAAAGAAAGACAAAGAGGAAAAGAAGTCGGAAAGGAAAAGAGAAAATAAAAGACAAAGAGAGAAGAAATTCGTTAGAGTCCTCCATACAATATACAATCGAAGCATCATAGGAAGATGGAATCTTTTTCCGGACACAAAAGAAGCTTTCCAATTAAGAATTAAACAAAAAAATGGAAACCAAAAGTATAAAGCCCGAATTGATCGAAGCAAGGATCCCATGCGAGGATCTGCCAAACATAAGTAAGCGGATGAAAAGGCTGATTTAACCTAGAATCCCCCCGAAACTATTCCACAGACCCTGGGTTAAAACATTGAATGTTGACGTTAAACGACTTTTCCAAACAAGACTATCATACCCTTTAATAACGAAAACTTTGCTTTGAGAATCTCATATCTTGGAAGCCTGTCCCACCGAACCTATTCCCTTAAGTCTTGGATTAAAAAGGGCACGAGTTAGGAGTGGCATAGAAGTCGGCGCAATACAATTCTGTTTTCTGTTTATTGAAGCCTGTAAGCGAAGGTCGCCTGACCTCATTACAGACTCGGTAAACTTACGAGAAGAAGGCTGCTTCAAGAACGTGCACAAAAAGGCTATTTCAGAGTGACTTGTTAGAAAACAATTTTTGACAGTGGATCTCCAACGCAAAAGAAGAGAAGAGAGAAATTGGATGCAAAATCGAACTCTGTTGACTAGAAGGATTGGACATCAATAAAGATTTTTCTTATTGAAAGATCAGTGTTAGTGATAACATATTTTTCCCAAAGTCTCCCTCTTTCCTACACTCCTTTTTCCGAACGAATTTTCTAATTAGAGAATATTCGATAATACTTCCTCTCCTACGTCTGAGTTCAATAGTCCTCAACTGTGTAAATTCGATTACTATTGGTTGAATATTCTTAAGAAATTTTATATTATAATAATATAACAATAAAATCAATAAATAAAATCAATAAAAAATAATATTCATTAAATACATTCATTAATAACATAAATAATAAACAGCAAACTATTTGAGAGTGCTTACGCATTATGATCTGGTTAAGAGCAAAGGATTTCAGGCATCAGAGCATATTCGAACCCTACCACTACAACATGTCTAGCCACGGACTCGTATAGAAAGATATAGAGATAAAAATAGAATGAAATAGAATCAAAGAAGTATAGAACGGCTCCTACTAAGAAAGAATAGAACGAAAACAAAAGTTCCTCGACGTTGACCTATCCTATTAGTTAAGTAGAGGACTAGAGTAAGAAAGCATAGAGAACTTTTGGAAATAGGTAGAAAGAAGGATAGGGCCCATACAGATTCTGACCATGGATCTTTCACTACAACTGCGCCAATAGATCAATTCCTATGGATTTCTGTGATTTTTACTTGTACCTTACATGTACATGTCCAGGTAAAACCCGATGACGCCGTCAATTGGTGATTTTCTTTTTTAATGAATTTAAATTCCTCCGGAATCTTTTAAAAGCGTTAATCCTAATCGAAAGAATCAGAGACGTGTGCAGATAGTACATGAGAACATAAGGCATACAAGCAAGAAATACGAAACCGAAGAAGAACCGAAGCTGCCAAAGTTGTGCGGACCGATCCACAAGAGATGTCTCTTAGATAATTAGATAATATAATAATAAAGTACAAATTAAGAATGCATTTCATTAATTTTATTATTTATATAAATAAGAAATAATTAGAAAAATAGAAATAAAATAGATGAATTTCGGCAATGAATGCTTCATGAGCATGTCGACTCAAGTTAATGCGGGATTTTTTCACAGATCCGGGGTTCGAGCCCACACAGAGTGCTGTAACTGTAGGAAAGGGAATAAAAGAGAATCGATCCGCCATCAGTATTATTTCTGCAGAAGAAAGAAGATTGACACAAAGAAACAAAGACCAGATTTTGGTCCCACGAAAGAAAGGGATAACCCGTCCGGAATGGGATTGGACTTATTAATTATTAAGAACTTTTTTTTATAAGATAAGGTTCGCTCTATTCATCAAATAGCAAAGAGGGTCGTTGAGGATCGAAGAGACCATAATAAAAACAGTGCTCAGAAAAGAAAGAAGGAAAGCCTTTGCACTTTCCTTCTTGACAAAACTAACTATTTATCTATAAAATCTAGGAAAGAAAATCTACCATGCAATCCACAAATTATTTCAGAGGAAAAAGAAGGATGCGAGTGATAGCACAAAAAAAAATCCATTCTGGGGGAAAGCTAGGCGAAGGAAAATTAAGTAACGAGAAACTACTTCATAGTGAGGATCTACATGGAAGTTCCCGAAGGCGAAGACAGAGAGGTTAAAGAGAACATAAGAACCTTGCATGGGCAAGAACAACGGAGTCCCCCCTTTTCAAAGATGGATTTCCATTTGAATAGCTTAAGAATGCATAGAGTTGTTGGGACTGCTGGTTTTGAGTGGGGTATGATGCAGGTAATTCCACATGAAAACTTTTGATCAAGATTCGTAGGACTCGTTTATTAATATTTATTAGACAAGCAAGATGGGCAAGAAAGAGCTTTTTTATGTCGTGTTTTTTGTTCTATTATTTTTATTTAAGAAAATAAATTCTTGTAGTAAAAATTTCGATTTCCCAAGGTAATTTTTCAATTAATATAAAGGTAGGGGGCCGCGGTCAAAGAAAACAAGAAGAAGAGAAAGAAAGAGACCAACGCGTCAAAGATAGGCTCGAGCACTTCCAATGTCTAATTATTTGAGCAAGGATAAGAAAGTCAGCTCTAAAGGCATCAAAAACATCTGATAGGCATATTGTTCTATTGACCAGTGCTCTTTATGTACTCAAACCGGAGCGGAGCACCAAGCTCGGAAATGAAAGGAGAACTCGGGTACCAGTGCAGTAAATAGAGAAGTTAGAATCTTGTATGAGCTCCTTAGCAGATAGCTACCTAAGGCGTCACTTAGGATGGGAAGGGCTTTCAACTTCCATTCAACCGAAGCCAGGATTTCTTTCATCAAATTTTCCAGAAAAGACTTGAACCTTCCACCTAAATACAAGTGGGCTGTTGATCTTCCAATCTGTTCGTGATCATCGTCAAAAGTTGGGAGTGAATTCGTTACGAAGTTTAGGATCTCATATGCAATAAGGTCTCAAGGGAGTCTAAAAACGAAATGACTCTGCGATTCGAAATGAAAATCTACTTTCCACTCTCCCACAGTGGTTCCCACATGGGATAAGTTATTGGACGTGGCATTATTTGAAAGGATCCTGGAAGAAATGAGCAGACTTCTTATGGATCTAAACTATATATGAAGATGGAGAAAGTCAGAAATATATTATATATAATAAATAAAGAAAAGAGAGATTACAAAAAATGTAAGAGAAAGAAAAGATTCAATCAAGAAGAAGGGAAAGTTCAGAGAATAATATCCTGCTAAAAAAAAGATAATATTTTTTTTAATTAAAAAAAGGAGATCTAAACTACTCCGTGAGGAATACTTTCACCAGCTAGTCAATAAGAAAGCATGCGAGTTTTCCGAGGAGGGCAGAGACTCTAGGGAAAAGTGAGACATGGGCTTCTAGTCAGCAAGAAGAGATTACATCATATACTCTTCTATTAATTTCTATTAATATAGAATCAGGGTAGCTCTACGGAGTAAATTGAAATTTTATTCCCAAAAGTTTTTGAAATCAAATTGAGGGTGAGCCCAGACAGAGAAGTATTGCGTCTATTAAGAAAACCGAGCCCCAGTACAAAATGTGGGATAGGTTCGTTATTTTTTTTTCAAAAAGATTAATCTATGATCTCTATTCATGGACCATGGATTTGAATTAGCGGAAACTTTTTTTTAACCCTTTTTTCTCCCTTTTCTACTCCATTATTATCTCTTCATTTATGCATATGCATTGGATTTGCTCAGGTTTACTGTTCAAGTTCTTTTCCTTCTCCTTTATTTTGTTGATTGAGAAGAAAAGCTCACTTTTAATACATCCATTCCAACCATTAGTAAATAGGTGTCGTCCTCGTCCTACAGAAGCTAGAAGAGTATAATCAAGATGATTAGTTCATGTTCAAAATAGATTAAAAATGAAATAGAGAATGAGAAAGAAGTAATAGAACCTTTTTCTACTGGATAAATCCAGCAAAAGTTTCACACACAAAAAAAAGCTTTAAAGAGGAAGGCAGCACTTATAAAATATTTACCATCAAAGCTTATTATATATAGAAATATAGAAGGCTTTCCCTAGTCAACTATCAACTCTTTCTAAGATGAACTCTAGATTTAATCTAATGAATATAATAAGAAATTCGATCGAAATAGTAGACTCAAGCTTGGGAATCTCATAAGATGATGAAGGAATCCTAAGCGAGTCAATTTAAAGCTAAAAGATCAGAGAAAGGTGGATATAAAAAAACCCATGTCAAATTTATCAAAAAGCCATTGAGTGAAATGATTTCATATATTTTATTTTGTTTTCATGTAGATTATTTAATATGTAAAGTTCTTGAAATTTGAAATGGAACTAGAAAGTAAGTGGAAATTCACAGCATCGAGCTTTGAAAACAAGAAAATTTCAATTCTTTTCAACGCAAAAACCCTTGTTTAAATAAAAGAACTCCACTTAAAAGATAACTTTTCGTTTATTTTATTTTTTTTATTAAATAAAATAATCAAAGGACCCCTGCGAGCATTTCTGTAGTCCATGAATTTTTCGGATATATCCACTCTCTTACGCCGAGTAAGGGCTTCCCACTTTTCCCTTCGGGTAAGAATCAAACACAGAGAAAAACAGAGCAAAGCAAGAAGACAAGCAACAATGAATCATTGACTTCAGCTGAAATAGTACGACTGGGAAGGAGCCCCCTGTTTAGAGGGCGGGATCCAGAGGAAGAGGACTCCCCAAACCGGACGGGAATATGAACAGAGAAATAAAGGGTTTAGAGGAGAGAGAGAGGAATAAAGAAAAAAAGACATCCAAAGAGATCCTAGCGAAATCGAGATCAACACAGACATATGCATATTTCTTATTATTATATTCATATTATTCATATTCTCATTATTTATTTTCTAAATGAAATAGAAATGCTATACAAAAGGACCGATCCTTATGGAATTAATATTATTTTATTAGTAGAGAATTCAGTTCAGAATATAATATAATAAAAATGGAATTAATTAATATTAGTTAGTAGAGAATTCTAGAAGAGAAAATACAATGAAATACATCTAATTAAGATTAAAATGTAATTCAGAATAAAACATAAAATCGAATATTCAGCTAACTATGGAAATGATAATGATATGGACACCAGACAGGGTCTACTGCAATCCTAAGTAAACAAGGAATCGCACATGTTCTTTGCTTCCTTATATACTATACACAAAAGACGGTGTTCATGTTTTTCCAAAAGAAGCCTCTCTCTAAGGAAGATGTTTGCTTGTTTATAAATAAAGGAAATCTAATATACAAATATAATTATTTAATTTCATTATATAATAAATATATTTATAGTAAATTATAGTAAATATATAGTAAATGTTTTTTAAAGTACTTTAAATTAAAAAAGTAAAAAAGACAAAGAAAAGAGGATGTCCTGCCCTACAAAAGCACGAAGTAGAAAGAAGAAAAAAAAGAGAAAGGAAAGCAAAAGGCAGATAAAGGAGGAAAGAAAAGCAGAGAGACAGACGGAGTAGTCATAGATCATATACACAAATAAATCATATAAAAATATCTAAAACATTCTCATATTTATCGTATTTAAAGAATAAAGAAGAGAACCCATCCACTTCTTTCTATTGGGTTAATGTCGATTTACGTTTTTATTCTTCTGGGCGGGGGGAAGTCGGTTTTTTCAGTCCATGTTTTTTTATTCATCATAAAGTTTTTTGACGTTTCACTTCTTACGTTGGTTAATTCCTATTTATCAATTCTAATTTTTGTTTCTATTTTTTTTGTGCATTCTTTTTTAATTTCTCTTTTCAACTTTCTGCTTCTTTTTTTTCTATTCGTCTCTTTCCTCTTTTTCCTATTTCTTTTTTTTTTCTTTCTAATTTTTGTCTTTCTTACTGGTCTAGTCTTTTCTTTCTTCTTTTTGTCTCTTTTCTTTTTTCGATTCTTTAGTTTCGGTATCGTTTTTCTTTTTCGGCACTTGTTTTAACTTTCTTTTACTTACTTTCCTCCTTTTCCCTATTTACTTGAAAAAAAAAGATTTGAACCAATGTCCTCCTTTGTTGTTACATTCTTCTATTTTTACATTGCATCCCATTTTTTCCATCTAATTACAATGTTTTGTTTCAATGGCTGCATTTTTTATTTTGTGGGATGTGCGCGATCTCCTCTGTGTTTTTGTGTTTGTTTTCAAAAAGGTTTCTTTTCTTGTTCTCAGGGATCCTTTATTGTCTTTTTCTTTTTTTTATTCATCTTTCTTTTTTTATTTCCGAGCATTTTTATTTACTTCTCTTCTTATTGTTCCTTCTTTTTTCCTTCACTTCATAGTCTCTCTCTTTCTTTTCTTTTTGCCTTTTCTGCATCTTAGTCTTATTGCTTTTCTTAGTTGTTTTGAATTAGGAAAAAGGCTTTTTTTTTCTTTATGTTGTAACTAAAATACTCACAAACTACTAAGCCGATTTACTGCAAGCATCCTTAGGTGTAAGGTGTTTCTGAAACTGCTACCTTGCTTTTGCTGCTAAGAGCCCCTACTCTCCATATATATTCACAATGCCTCGCTTCCAGTCCTAGTTGTTCCTTTCTTTATTGTCTTGCACGACTGGCCTTTCCTTTTATTACACCAGCATAAAATATTTTTGGTCACTGGTTCAAATCCATTTTTTTAGAAGGTATTACTTGTGAGTAAGGTTTTTGATGATTTATGACCTTAGAGTTCGACCCTAATTTTTTTCTTCTCCTTTATTTAATCATCTTCTTTTTTGTTCTTATTTTCTCTTTGCTTAGCATCTTTGCTTTAGGATTTTTCTTTTCAACAAGAAGAATCTCAATCTTCTGATAGTAAGGGAAAGAAGGATACATTTGTAGGGTGTTTTTTAGCTATAGAGCATTTCTTTTATGCTTCTTTGTATTGTTTTCGTAGATTATTTTAATCTTATTCTTATTAAATTTAATCTTATTCTTATTAAATGTAGATTAATAATTTAGATTAGCACTTCCTTCTTGTTTCGTTTTCATGAACGCATTTCGATTATGGGTAGATATAATGTATAAAGAATTATCCTCTTGTTTGGTGTTGGTGGTAGTCAACGAAGGTTCGTTTTTTTGTGCCGTAGGTTTGAATAAGGGTCTCACGATAGGCGGCTTGAAGGCAATCTCCCATGCGAGGGCTTTCTCTGTTAAGTGGATATGAACCCTTTCAAAAGGTGTAGTTTTGCCCACGCTCTGACTTCCTTGCCTACAACCCTGCATTTGTTTTCCAATTCTTTTCTTTTTTTATGGCCTAATTGGATTCGTTTTGACTATGTCCAGAGTCTACTTTTCTATTTTTTTCTATTTGTAGGTTGTATTTCTGGACTTTTTCTCCTGAAATCCTAGCTTTTCTTGCCTTTAGCATTTCTTAGATTATTTGATTTCTGCAAAGTATGCAATTCGATTCCCAAAATACGAAAGTATTTTTTCTGTTTCATTTATAAGTAAGTAAATTATTCAATATTTTTCCTTCTCTTTTTTGCTATTCTAATCTAAACCCTACTGTACACTTTTATAAAACTAAGGGCGAGGGAGTCAGAGTTAGTTCAGCCATTTAGCCCATTAGTATAGGTATACTTTTTCTTCTTTGTATGAGTAGGGGGGAAAACAATCTGCGATTTCATTAGTGTATGTTGATTACGAATAGTTGTGTTCGTAAAGATTTTTCTAACTTTATTCATTACTTTTTATTTATATACGAGGATCCTTGCTCTATCTTTTTCTCACACTTTTCCGGGGGGAATTCCCATGGACCCCCATGTATCACCTTTCTATACACAATTCCTTGAGAAAACATTGAATCTTTCTATATGCAATTTATTCAGTGTCTGAACTTTATATACAATAATTACGATTCATTCCATTTTATATACTATAATTATTATAAAAGTTCTCGGCTCTTTCACCAATCTCCTTGTTATTCTCTTTTTTCTACGTCTTTCTCTCTTTTCAAGGGAGCTTCTATGGATACTTTTTGGCCATTCAGCAAAGAATAGACGACAACAAAGCAAACAACAAAAGAAGAAAGAAATTTTATCCAAGATTTCTTCAAAGTTTAAATTTAGAGAGCATTCCCTATTAATTCTTTTTAGTTTACTCAATGTCTGATCCACTTTGAAAGAAATTTTATGTCAAAACCCTTTAAATTAAAGAAATTATAGTATATATATTATATAAGGTTCCCCATTTCACCATTCTAATTCTTCCGAAGTTTATTTTCCAACCAATCGCAGGTCCATGTTACCATAAATTTCAGAGATTCTTATCTTAGAGTAAAGCATTTTTAATTTCTATTAAGAATTTCTATTAAGAATTCATAGATCCAGAACGCACAATAAAAAAGTTAGCCGTGTGCAATCATGTGCGTACAGCATCATCCCGTCAAAAACTAGAAAGAAAAAAATAAGCACTATGCTTTGGATAATCTAGGGACAAGGATTAGGGTAGTCATAGTTAAGATCGTAAAAAATAGTTAAGTTAATATTTTTGATGACTTTAGAAAATCTACTATTTTGGATACTTAGTCTTCTTCGACAACTTTACACTGAATCGCAAGAAAGCAAAGAATAAGAAAGAAGGAAAAAGAAGTTCTTCCTTGAAACTTGAAATGAAAACTCTTTTGTTCATGTTCTTAATAGTACATTCTAAAAACAAAGAACGCAGACAATTTCCAAACCAAGAGATGTCTAATGTATATGGAAAAAGGATCTGATTGGAGATCTCGGAGAAATCAAACAAAAGAGAAGAGGAATTGGGAGAAAAAGCTCCTTTTTTCAGCAAACAAAGGAATCCTATTAACATTGACGACTTCCCCACCTTAGCCATCAAAGAACAAAAAGAGAAACAAGAAAAAATATCGGATAAAGAGCAAGAAAGAAGAGAAGAAAACCGTCTACAAAAGAAAGTATGCAGAGGAAAAAAAGAAAAAAGGACAGATAGGAAGGGTCCTTGTCTTACTATTTTCCAAGCATTTTAGACTAGTCAGACGAACAAATATGTAATCTGACCCCAACATCGTAGTATGCCAAAAAGAAATCTTATTCAACTAGAAAATAAAATCGATAAAACTAGAGGACATGACAAAAGGGTCCCTCTTATGAAAAAGAAAGGATGCCTTGAGCTAACCGAGGATAGCCTAAGGTTAGTTTTTTGTGTTATTTTGTGTTTTTTGTTCTATATTAACTCCATTAACCCCAAAATCCTAAAACTCTACCTCTCACGTACAAAAGTTTGAAAGTGCGAAAGTCTTTTTTGGAATTACACTTTTTCTATGTATCTATAGAAAACTTCTTATATATTCCTCACTCAAGTCTTTTTTTTTCGGATTTTAGGATGTGCTTTGAATGAAAGGGGCGATAGACTCGTCTTTGTTTGGAAAAGTAGCTCAACGTCAACATTTTTTATCTCCGCACCCTTTGCTGTGTTATTCTCGAGGTGAGGATTATAGGTCGTTTCTCTTTCAAGGAGCATTTCATCCTCGCTTCTTCACTGATGACATAGATTTGTTTTCATTCTTTTGGGTTTACACTACGACTCTATATCATTTATTAGTACGACTTTTTTTCAGCTATGCGTGGCATGACCCTTACCTGTTTGAATAGTTGCTTAAATCCGCCTGGACGACCTCCGGGGGACTTCGACTTAGATTAGAGAAGGTTTTTTTTTCTTTTTGCTTGCCGCTCCTTCCTCGCCTGGTATTGGATTTTTTCTCTGCTAACTTGATCCTTAATCAGCAGGACGATCCATCCTTTCTTTGATATAAGTCTATTGAGTCTTCGTCGAGTTCTACTTATTTTCTCTTTTTTGTACTCTTTTCTTAATTTTTTATTATCTTATTTCTTCGTTTTTTGCTGTGTCGCTAATATCCTATCCTAAGGTTTTTCTGATAAGTGCTAAAATGGAAAAGATAGATTCTCCTCCCCAAAGGCTCCCAAACCAGGGTTAGAATGAATAGGAATCATTCGTGTTTTTGATGGAGTGCGTAATGTAGAATGTTCTCTAGCCCAATCTCTTTTGTTGTCATAGATCCCATCGATCGTCGTTGATTTGAGTTTGGGAAAGAGATAGTACTCAAATAAGGGAGAGCACTCTGTCTCGAAGAAGGTATTGAACTATACTGGGAGGACTTGACTAGGAGCCAGTTAACTTAGGCGTGGAATTAGAGCTTTGGAATGAAAAAGGGGCTGGAAAGGAGTGTATCTTGGTCTAGTGAATGGAGCTTGCTGGAATGGAAGTTGTCGGAAGCATGATAGACAAGATCTAGTCCGGCCTTCTTTGGTCCTTGAGAAACAGTATACTTATCTAGATCTTTCCTGGTTCTTATTAATAGTTGTAGCTTTGAATGAAGAGCGAAGAAGATCTTTTTTAGGAGCTGCTTATCGATCTGTTTGGGGCTCTTTCGTGGACGGCTTTAGTCGACGGAAAGATCTTTTCAGGGCTTCTTACTAATTATTAGACTAGGTACTGAATCTCATTTTTCTACTCCTTATGCGTAATAGTTTTCCTGCTTAATGCGAGGCAGGGGAGAGAGTGTAGGCTTCCAAGAGTATCTCTCCTGGGGGCATCCCTCCAGATATGGGCTAGTATATTAGTTAGTAGACTTTTTGGACTCTGTGCTTGTTGGTGTGTCTGTGTTTTAGGATTCTAGGCATACGGTCACTAGAGCGGGAAAATGATACTGGTTGGAAGAACCGGCATGTGGCGTCCTCCCAGGAGTCCTAAACGATCTGTAGGGGATTTGGCTACTCCATTCTAAGAGAGTGGCGTAGTTGGCCTGATAGTTTTTTTTTCCATACATAGCTACCTAAAATTCCAGTGACAGCGATCACCTTTAATTAGTGGACAGACTTCTGTCCTTTTCTTTTGGTGAAAGTGAGGCTTCTGCCTTCCCCTGATTAGCATAGGCCTGCGGCTCGAGTTTTGCGCGAGAATCTCATGGATTAAGGGACTCCCGCTCTAGGGGTCAGTAGAAAAGGGGAATGAATGGATGCTTTACTATTAGAAGTCCTTAGTTTGTTCTGATCTGGTCAGCAGGATTTTTTGTTTGTGAAGTCTGCAACAGTAAATAAAGCGACGGGGAAGAACCTTCTCTAATTGGAATCGCGTTGGAACTCTCTTGGGCTCTGTCACCAATTTCTAGTTCAATGGAATTGGGGTTGATAAAGTGCACTTTAGAATAATTGATTGAGAATGTTTATGTTTGGTTGGGAAGCTTGTTCTTACTATCCTTTTCTTCTTCTTTCCCTTCTCTCTGACTCTATTCTCTACTCTCTTTCGCTCTGTCTTCTTAACTGTCTCTACTTTCTCTTTTGAATGAGACTGGTGTAAGCGATCTTCGTATGATCTCTCTCCGTTTGGTCTCTTTATCTATTTCTCTTTTCTTCCTTCTCTCCTCCTTCCGAACTCTCTCTCTGACTATTTTTCCTGTCCCTTTTTTCCCCTATTCTCTCTCTTTTCTTTCTTTGTCTTCTTTCTTCTCTTGTTCTCTCTACCCGCCGCCTCTCTCCTTCTTTTTGTTTGCTAGACTGGGATCCGCGTGAGCGACATAGTTCGGCTTGGTTGGCTTTCCCTTCTCTCTGGTTCGTCCTCTTTGTCTGCTCTGTCTTGCTTTCTCTCTCGCTGTCTTCTCTCTTCTTTCTCTTCTTCTCAGCCTCTTTCTTCTCTTTTCTGTCTCTGCTTCTTCTTTTCTTTTTAGCATTTGTCTTTTCTTTTCTGTCTCTTCTCTCTATCTTTGTTTTCTCTCCACTCTCTTTCTTCTTTTTTTGTCAAATCAAACTTCTAAGAGAGAAGGAAAAAAGGTTCCATTTCTTTCTAGTTATCGTCCATCAGCTTCTATTCTCTTTCTCTCTATACGGGTAGAAGTGGGACTCATTGGAATTCTCCTCTTTTGTCGTCCATTCTCATAGAGTCTCATAGAGAAAGAAGGGATCTTTTGATTGGTTTTTTTCTTGTCGTCTATTTGTCAGAAAGAAGGAAAGAAAAAAGAGATTCTTTTCGATCAAACTAGTCCTCGTATAGAAAAGTGCATAGATGATGAAATAGTCTCCAATGAGTCTACAAAAGTCTCTCCAAAAGTATCCCTCTTTCATTGGGAATTTCATATAGGAAGTTAGGTAGTATTGTATATAAGCATTCATGTCATTTCGTAGTGAAAGGGCTGTCAAAATAGGGATCAAATAAGAAAGTTGTGTCATTTCTAAATTCTGTCATTCTGATATATCGTATAGAAAGTTCTGCAAAAATCTTGAGAAGTAATTGTGTATAGAAAGTGGTGTTTTCTAGATTCTGTCATTCTGATATATCGTATAGAAAGTGCAATCGAATAACAGTCATTTCTTATATACGAGCGTATAGAAAAATGAGACATCGTTCAGGAAAAGTCTCTGAAGTAATTGTGTATAGAAAGTTCTTCCCAAATTGGACAGGTTGACGAAATAGGATTGTACTATATTCTAAAGAATCGCGTAGTTAACGATGTGACGTCGTTCACGTATCGTTCCAGTCTCGTTCTCAAGTATAAGTGAGGCTCAGTCATTTCCTATACTATAGTATACTCGGTCCGTCATTCAGTTAATGGAATTTCTATAGAAACTTTCCAAAATGACGTATAGAAAGACATGGCATTGTAGCAGAAAATCTGTCTCAGGAATTTCGTAGTGAAAGAAAGAGAAAAAGCATTCCTCTCGACTCAGTACAGATAGATGAGACTGACCTCAGGTCTACGGAGGATCTCAAGGAATACTCGAAGTTCGCCTAGGAGAAGGAGAATCGATCAAGTGCGGAATGACGAAAAGAAAGAAGAGAAGCCATACTACTGAACTACTAACTTTCTAGTAGAAGAGTTCTGGGATTCTAGGAGACGAGTTTGTCGTCCCAGAAAGAAAAAGAGGAGTAGAAGAGAGTAGAGAAAGAAGAGAGAAAGGAAAAGAGAAAGAAGGGAAAGAAGAAAGAAAGAGGAGGAGTTAGAGAAAAGACAAACGGGACAGAATACAAGAGAGAAACAGACAGGAAAAAGAAGAGTAGAGAAGGAGATAAGAAGCGAAATACACTTCCCTCGGAAGAAGAATAATCAGGAAATAAAGGAAAGACTAGACGAGAGAAAAGAGAAAAAGCAGACTAGAAAGAAGAAGAGAAAGAAAGACACAAGAGAGAAGAACTAAAAACAACCCGGAGTCGACAGAAGCAACAAAGAAGAAAAAAAAGAAACAGAGCACAGAGAAAGAAAGAAAGGAAAGCAGACAAGAGAAAGAGAGAAGCGAGAGAGAGAAAAACAAAGAGACAAAGAGAGAGAAAGAAAAGGAAGAAGAGAGAAAGAAAAGAAACAGAAGAATCAGAGAGATCATAGAGAGAAGACAAAAGAGGAAAAGACAAGAACAAGAGAGAAGATCGACACAAGTACGGGATTTCCATTCGGAATCTGACAAGACCAGGAATTCATGAGTTTCTGTGCGAATTCATTGACTAGTAGCATCCACAGAAATGTCATTCAGAGGTGACAAAGAGAATAGGGCCGGAGTGACAGGCTGAGTCGGTAGAGAAAAGATCCGATCCAAACAGTTGTGGAACCCCCAAAAAAAGAATTCCAATTCCCACAACTTATACATAATAGCATTTGGATGCAGAGGACCTTTTTCCTTTCTATTTCACCTAGATCAATCCAGATCGAAAGAAGAGCAAATAGATGTGATTGGGAATGGGAACAAACAAGGAGAGAAGGCCGGAAAGAAAGGATGAGTCCCGAGAAAAGAGATCCGATCAAAAAGGGCTGCTGGAAGTTCGCCAATTGTCAAAACCTGGCCTATACAAATTGCAATTTGATCCAGAATCACTTTTCCCTAACGACTTCACCGACAGCAATCCGGATCGAAGGAGAAAAACAAAAGAGAAAAATCCAAAGGAAAAAGAACCTTTCCCTTAAACAGACCGAATCGATAGGAGACCTTCCTCTATCAAAGACCGAATGGGACTCCTACACCTCAGATATCGCTTAGAAAGAATGGACAAAGCCACCGACAACCTGACAGACGGAAAAGAAAGGACGCATGAAACACATGCCCAGATATCGCTCAGAAAGAATGGACAAAGCCACCAACAACCTGACCAAAGAAGCATCAAACACATGGGAGATATCGCTCAGAAAGGACGCATCAAACACATAAAACCGCAGGCTCAGAAAGGACGAATAGAGAATCCGAGGACCAGAGGCGGACGGAGAACAAAGAAAAGAGAAAGACGAAAGAAGAGAGAGACAAGAAAGAAGAGAGAATAGAAAGAAGAAAGACCGAGAGAGAAATCTCGAAGGAGAAGCGATCTCCAACGAAAACTAAGAACTTCTCTATACAATGACTGGAAGAACTTGAGATAGACCTGAAAAAGAAAGAGATTTAGAGAAGAGAGAAGGAAGACAGAGAAAAATAATCAGAACAAACAAGAGAAAGACAAGAGAGGAGAAAGAGAAAAAGAAGCCAGAAAAAAGAGAAAAAAGAATCAGAAAAAAACAAGAAAAAAAGAGAAAAGAAGGGAAGCCATAAATGGAAAAGAGACTTTTCTAAACCCAGAAATAGATACTAAGAATCATTTGAACCTACACTTGAAGAAATATTTTACGGTGCTCTTACCAAAGGCAACTTCAACCAACATTTTGGAAGTTTTTAGTACTTCTGCTCAACCAACATTTGTTAGACTTTTTGTACTTCATCGATTGACAGTGCTCGTGAAAAACCGTTGAAATCCGACCTTGGAATTAACAATTTGCGATCGATTGAGACTTTGTGCTCGTTGTTCTTTCTTCGCGAAGAAATCCGACCTTCCCATTAACACTTTGAGAGCCTGGCAAACTTTCCCAGCGATTGACATCCACACTCAACCACAAGTTGTAACAGAGTTTACGATCTTGCATTCAAGAGTCAGGGCCGTCCCTCCTCTTAAAGCTATTCCAACTTTGCGAGCCAAAAGGAACCTCAAGTTCTACCAGAGCTTCCCATCTTGCATTCAAGAGTCAGGGACCTCACTGCCCATTTCTGACTGCAAGTGACACTTTCACAGACATTCAAAAGGTTCACTTATAGTATAGGTAAGTATAGGTATAGTATAGGTATAGGCAAAGATTCCAGATGCCAAGTAGAGCAATGCGAACAGAAAACAAACAAAGAGAAAAAGTAGAGCAAACAAAACAAAGAAAAAACAAGTAAAACAAGGCAAGAAATAATTACTAGAACAAAAACACACGAAAAACCAGACGCGCTTACGATTACATCTAAAAAACTTTTCAGGCACCTTAAACACTCATTTTTTTGAAATCACACTAAAAACAGAGACAAAATCGAAGACAGAGAGAAGAATAAAAAGAAGAGAATCAGAGAGAAGTAAAGAATCAGAGAGAAGAAAGAATCAGAGAGAAGGAAGAGAGAACAAAAGAGAAAGAGAGAAGGAAGAGAGGCGAGACAGGGGAAAGTGTAAAGATCAGAGAGAAGAGTCTTTGGTTGTCGTCCATTCTCTGTCAAGAAGAAAGAGAAGAGAGCCGAAAAGAATTCGCATTTGGTTGTCGTCTCTGCTATTTGCTTATGACAAGAAAGCAGAAGGAGTATTTGGTTGTCGTCCATTATGTCCTATTTGACTAGCGATCTACTTGCTACTTGTTTTTTTCCATTCTGTCTACTCTCTTCTTTGTTGCTTGTTTTCTTGCTTGTTTTGTTGTCGTATACTTTCTT
>JAYMSN010000015.1:0-17288 GCA_036897865.1 Plantago maritima
CGTGGACGGTCAGAATGCTCATACATAATGAAGTTGTTCCTCGCGATGTCTCATTGCTTAGTAGGAATTCTTTTTTGTTTTGAGGATACAAAGACATAGGACGCATGGGAGCTGCTTAGAGAAAAAAAAGAGAAAGCAAACCTACTAGAGAAAAAAACAAGAAAGGGTGATTAGTCATAGACAAAAGCCGAGAATGAATAAAAAAAATCCCTACTGTAAAGAAATTCATACAAAATTTTTAATCGTTGTTGAGGAAATTTGAAATAGATTTAGTATTTATATTATATAAAAATTTATATAAAAATCAAATAAAGCGATGAAAGATAGCGGAGAAAAGAACAAAGTTAAGTAAAGAAAAAAGAAAAAAATTTATTATTATAAAGAGGATGCTTAATACAAATAAAGATAATGCATGCTACAATGTGTAAAAAGCAGCTTTATGGAAGGAAGAAGAACGTTTAGTGGGATTCTGGGTATTTTTAAGGTAAGAAAAATGAGTTCACTTTTTAGGCTAGTGGAGGTTTCGGAAGAGAAGGGATCTCCCTGTGGGTCTTAAATGTAAAACAATCGAAGTTATAAGTATCTGCATCTGCATTAGTCCCGAAAACCTTCTCAATAAAAATGAAATTAAGAGAAAAAATAGTTGTATAAGCATTCTAAAAACTAGTAATAAGAAAAAAAGTAAACCTCGCGAACGAACCAAAAAAATCCCTTTCTTCATTATTTATACAAGTCATTGTGAAGTAAGAAAATGGGGAAATCTTCTCATAAATGAATATTATTGCATCTTACGGATGTGTATGTAAAAAGAAAGCTTATTATAAAAATAAAAAAGCAAGAATAAAACAATAATAAAATAAGAATAATAGTAAATATAGAATTTTACACCTGTAGGAATGCTTTACCACGGGAACACTGTTCCGTGTCACGTTCCCTAATCGAAAGAGTAAGAAAAGACCTAGCTACGACAAACCACCTTCTGATGCCTGTACCTATAATCAAAAGAAAAAGTTCATAATTACTAGTTAATAATAGTGAAGTTAAAAACCAAGAAAAAAGAAAACCGGGAATAGACTACCCTATAAAACTGACTTATAAAAATAATGCATAAGAGCATTCTAGAGAAGACATTTCATCTACCGATGTCATACTAGAGCTAGGGAGGAATCAAGACCCCTTTTATTTTATAGAGTGTATGGGATGGGAAAAGAAAAAAAAACATTTCACATCGCAAAAACAAGATAAAGAAATGTCTTTGAGGCTCCTTTATTAAATATAAAATCTTTCCCCAAGCAAGAAATATTACAGAAAGAAAGTTCTAAATGACTAAATGAATACAACCTTCAATAGCTGCGACTTCCACTGGTGAGGAAACTGGCCCTAATAAAAGCTTGCATTTATTAGACCATTGTCTTGGAAAATCAACTAAAGGACGAAAAATAAACAAAGAAGAGAAACAAGAAAAAGGGAGGAGAAAGAGAAAAGAAAAAAATAACACTAGCCCATCTAACTAGATATAGTATAGATATATGGTATACAAAGCAAATAAATGGGATGTAGAAAAATGTCTAGATTAGTTCTCCAAGAAAAACAATGGTCAGAACAGAGAAGAAAAAAGGGCCCTTTTTTGAGTATGAAAAAAAAATTTTAGAACTATCCCCCGGACGACGTAGCCCTAGACCATTTAGATCCTTGTGCCCTAGAATTCTGACCCAACAAAATACTCACCCATGGAATCCACCTCCTCTCTAAGGGAAACTCTGCATGAGCGCGGATAGAGAGAAGCAAATTACTTTGCTAACTTTTTCGACCACAAATTCTTTTACCAATCAAGGAACTATTTAGTCTTAAAATCTTTCAAGCAAGTTTTTGATTCCATATTTATATTTATGAAGAAGGGAGAAAAAAGGTTGAAAAGAAGTTGGGTCGAAATGCAAATATATAAAAGGTCCTCTCCCATTTCCATTTCCTAAAAGTGTAACATTAAGTAGCTTGCATTGTAGTTCGACTTGACACAGGTATAGAATTCTTTTTTTAGACTTCTTTATCTTCTCGTTCATTCTACATTATTTTTTTCTTATAAAGCCTGAGTTCTACTATGGAAAAAGCATCTTTTGTCGTCGTCTGCAACCCTCTCTTCTCTACTTTCTTTTTCTTGTCATTGCTATCTACTACTACTACGATCTTTCCTACCTTAACTTTTGTTTTCGTGAATTCTTCTTGTTTTTATGTACATTTAAATATTATTATTATCGTCTATATTGTCAGGAATGAAGTCAATTAAGACTCGTAAAAAAGGAAGGCATTATTCTTTCTTTTGTTGTTGTTGGGATTAAAATTCATTAAAAAACTTGTTTAAAGTTTCTAAAAGAAAAAACATCCAATCTTATGTACAATATGTAGTTTCCCTGTTTGAAATTAGCAGACACTTATTACTACTGCACTATGAAGCCAGACCCTAAAAAGGTTACTATGGAATATTCGCGAAGAATAAGACCATTATCTCCCCGTACCATCCCCCCCGACTGCCCGAAAAATTTTAGATATTTGTGGAATAACAAAATACTAGTAACATGAGTTGTTTGGGCAAAGGAAAAAGAATCCTGGCCTTATAGGCAGGCTGTATCCCAAGACAAGGGGAATAATCCCGTCTACCACTACCTATACCTACCAAAATGAATAAAGAAAGCCTAACTTCATTTGGATTTCAGAAATTCGTTCTATTTAGTATTACTATATATATCTTTTTAAAATGCTGAAGAATAATAGAAAAATACAAAAATAAATGTAAAGTACTCTAGAGAACGCAGGTATTTTTGGCTATAAAAAATAGAAATATATAAGAAACAAGAGTCAAAAGAAAAGAAAAAATCGAATATATATAAGGCCCACACTTTAAAATCCAGAGAAAAGAAAGTTCTATATAAAACTGTTGCCTATAAAATGATAAATACTTGAAAACTTATTTTATATTAAATCTGTAGGATTTTAGGCTTACTTTGATAGATTAAGCATCTAATTCAGTATAAAATAAGAAATAAAAAAATAAAGACATAAAAAATGTTCGAAAAATAAATATACAAGAAAAGAAATAAAAAAAGCTGCTTTCTCCAGAACTTATCAACAAAGATTTTATATTTATAAAAATTTATAAAAAGAGTTTTGAATGCCTTAGATTTTAACGAAAAAAAAGGGAAAGATTAAAAACGATGCAGGGCTTGACTTATCAAAAAAATTTATCCTTCCTTCATGGATATATTCTTAATAAAAGCATCGCTTTTTAAAAGAAACCTGTGTGATTTTATGCCTTGCTTGTTAAATTTCCTTTAGGTAAAGCGTTCCCCACCCAATTCCTGTGAAAAGAAACACTTTTCCTTGATCTTTTTTACGGAACTTCCTTAATATCAAAATAAAGGCCTGGCCTACAAACAAGTTACCTGAACAAGGTCCATCTATAATGTTTTCATATTTGAAATCAAGGGAATGGATTATTTATCCGTTAATGAATAGGACACCGGACCTAGATTATGTCGTAGTCTCAGATAGCCTTTTCAAAAAAACTAAAAATTACTGTAAAATACTAAATATATTCTATTTATATATAGAATATATGAAATACCCTTAATTGTATCATAAACCTAACTATGAGTCATTAGTCGACAACGTAGACATAGTTCTATAACGTGAAAATAAGACATAAAAAATCCTACTTTTCGACCCACAACCACGCTATCACATTCTTTAATTAACCTCATAACTGAATGGAAGAGTAGACAGTGCAAAAAAAAACAAGGAATACGTTGAACGACGAATAAGGATAAGAAAGCATTTAAGGGGTCAAAAAAAGCATCAAGAATTAACATATTTTCAAAAGAAATCTTAGCCCCTGTTTCTTCAAAAAAACCTAAAAAAAGGAGAAGAAAAAGCAGCAAAGGGATGAGAGAGCTAATACGACAACAAGAAAAAAGGATTAAAAAAGTGCAGTTTACGAAAAATGATGGGATAAATAGTGGAATTCCCGCCTTTTCCACGAGCAGCTCAGGAACTTTATTGTAGATACGAGTTATACACAAAGTCTTCTCGAGTTTTTCCTTTCGTTGACTAAGTTTCCTACTATAAAAAAATGAAAGAGGAGGCAACTTCCAAGACTTTACGTCAATATTGAGTTATCCTCATAAGTACATACTTGACACAACTTCTCCTTTCATAACTATTCTAACATCTGCAAGACAAAGACGACACAAACTATTTCTAAAATTCCTTTGAACCATTTAATTTACTAAGATTGCCTAAATTGACAATGGAAACTGCATCTTATTTAGTTATTTAAAAAGTGAAACCAAGAAGGAGAGAAAAGAAATATAGACTCAATCTATATATAGTATAGACCATATCTAAAAAAATCTTATAAGATAAGAAAAACAAAAAGAGAGAGAAGAGAAAGATCACAAAAACAATGAAAAAAGTTGCCTTTTTTGAACAGAAAAGCGAAAGAACTTTTTTTGTCCTCCACAACTAAAAGAGAATTTATAATGGCATAGATTACAGTTATTATAGTTTGTTAGTATATTAAGAACTTTTCAGAAAAAGAACGAGCCGTGCATGAAAGACTTTCCAGCAAAAATCTTTTTTTTTTTTTAACTAATGAGAAAAAGGTTTGGGATTTACATTATTTATGAATAACCCCATTTTTATTAACAAATAATATTATGCATTCGAAACAATTTAGGTTATTTCTCTTTTTTTTGTTTGTTCTCTTGTGCCTATGAGCCTCTCTTTATTTCTATTCCATTTTTTTTTTGCAACTATGAGTCCACCGATGATATAAAAAAAACATAAAAAACAAAAGAGAACGGCTCCCCTTAATTTATTTAATTCTACAAAAAAAAAGATAGAATGGAAAAAGAGAACCAAGTATCGAAGCCATAAATAGATAGAAAAAAAGAAAGAAAAAAGATTTACTTGATGAATCTAGTGGAAATGAAATCATTAGGACAGAAAAAAGAGAATTGCTGTAGGTCCAAAGTTTATTATATATATAGAAAAAACGACCCGCGTGCAAATAGAAAAAAGTACCTAAGAAAAAGCAGTAAACAAAAGGGGGATGGTCGAAGCCTACAGAGAAGGGCTTACTTGCCCCAATATACAATTCACGAGCCTGAGAGAATGGCCCAAACAAAGATGGTGACTCTACTCGAAGTTTAGGATAGAATAAAATAAAGACAAATCCAATCTTCTTGAGAAGCAGGAAAATACCCAACTACTCTTTATAATAAAAGAAAGAGTAGCATACTTTCGATCTATCATCCTTGCCATCAACTCCATGTCATGGAACTCAAATCCATAAAAAAGAAGAGTCTTGCAGTAAAAGTCTCCCTTAGCCGAGAATAGTAGCTGGAAAGCTATACCATTAATTCCAATATCCCCGCGTAATATCAATGCAATACAAACATGGCCTAGATATTCTTATCCTTGCTTTTTTTTTACTACGCCCAAACAAAATGAATAGGACAGGAGTTTTCCATAGAGACTTCTTGATACCAAGAATAGAAGTTTTCTGCTAGATTATTATATTATTTGACCAGATCAGAGCCAAAAAAAGAAAAACAAATTCCATTGTCTGAAACAAGAAAGAGATAGAAATAAGAATGAAGAATCAACCTACCAATACCAATTAAGTGTTGAAAGAAGGAAAAGAAAAGAATTCAAAAAGAAAAAAATTAAATAGAAAACGAGGTTAAACCATTGACTAGAAACCTCCTCTCGACGAAGCACTTCCGCGGGCAGAAGAAAAAGAACGAAAGCAAAAAAAGAAAGAACAGCTTTCCAAAAAGTCCATCCACTGGCAAAACTCGGACGAATATAGCCTAATCTAGAAAGAGTAGATCCCTTGCCGTTTTTTAAACAGGCTTTTTGAATGGGAATCTCTGCGATGATCTAGTAGTCAGTCAACAAAACAAACAAAAGAAGAGATAAAAGAAAGCAAAGAGACAAAAATACAGTAGAAAAAAAGACCCTAGCTATCGCGTTAACGCGAATACTATTTGCTCAAGAAAACACTCTGTAGGAAAAAAAACTAAGACCAGAAATGACAATACCGAAATCCTACCCCATCCAGAATTGAAGCAAACCTCAGAACAGAACTCGTCGAATAGATAACATTTACAGGGTTGCTAATTAGGAAATATGGGGATAGAGGAGAGGAAAAAAGCGTAATTGGAAAAGGTCATTTCATCCCATAAACTTGATACTACCCTAAAACTACAGAAGAAATACCTTGAGAGATCGTCCGAGTCTGAAAAAAATGCAGAATAGAGAAAAAGTCTGGAATAGAAATACGCGAAAATGCATCCAACCTAAAATTTATTTACGTCTAAGAAGTTCCTTAAATGACCAACAATCGAAGAAACTCGGATCTCCAAAGATAGAAAAAAAAAAAAAAGAGAAAAGGAAATTTTCCGGATTCCTGCAACGGATTAATTAGGCCTCAATATAGACTAGAATTAATTGCATTTCCTAATTTACCGCAGGAAGGAAAAGCTTACAACACAACAGAATTTGGGGCTAGACCACCAAGCTTTTCCAGAGTAAGGAATCCATCCGAAAGTGAAGACCAGGGACAGTTAGAGATAAACAGAATTTATGCCATTCTTCAAACCAGTTAGTGTCAAACTCTACTGAAGTTGAAACCAGAGAGTCTATCTATTATGTATGGGATTGAAGAAAAGAAAGAAAATCTGGGAAGAAGACAAACAAAATAAGAATGATAAAAAAAAGAAAAATGGAAATAGAAAAGACCTTATAAAAAAATCGAAAGAAGAAAAAAAAAGGCTACAACATTAGGAAAGCCTTCAATAAACAATTCTCGATTCCTCAAAAACACTTCCCGAAATCTCCAAGATTCCCAAGTCAAAAGAGGGAATTTATTGTCGTCCATTTCCCTCTACTTCCTCTGCTCAGAAAGAAAGATTTTTTTGTTGTCTTCCATTCACGAATCAATGAACTCCTTTTCCCTTCTTTGATCTCATCATCTTTCCCTGAAATGCGTATGGGTCCATTCTCTGTCAAATCAGAGAGAAAGAAAGAAAAAAGGTTCTCTTTTTTTTGTCATCTATTCTGTTTGGAATGCTCTCGGAATTGTGTAGAAATCTTGTTTGGAACTCAGGCATTTGTTGTCGTCCATTTTGTATTCAGAAAGAAAAGGTAGTATGAAACTAGTTGAAATGAGTAACCAAATAGGAAGTGCTGCAATCAATGAATAAATAATTTATCGAATTTGTATCTAATTTAAGAAGTTAATTAGTCATTTCATATGGAAAGCTCGTGCGGAAGGTATTGATGTATAGAAGCAAGTCATTTCGTATAGAAAGCTCGGTTAAGGAATGACAGATACTAGAGGCATTGTTCTTAGCCACAAGAATGGCCTAGGGAAAGCTTGGTTAGAAATTCCATGACGAAAGAGAAGATCAAAGACAACATGACAAAAAAGCTACCAGACGGTTGGGGAGAATGAAGACAGAAGAAAGAGACAAAGGATAGAAGACAGAGAACAGAGAAAAAGGCTCCAGCTCGCTAACGCTAGTCCCGCGAGGGTCTACGGAAAATGAGTAGAACGAGCTACTATGAATTAAAGGAGGACGCTCTTTTTTCTTCTTTTTTAAATCCAATTGACAGATGTAAAAAATGGAATCTAATAAGAATTTTGAAAATAGAAGCTCGGATGCAAAGAAAAAAGGAAAAAAAGACAAGAAGAAAGAATCAGAAAAAAGGGCGACTCCAAACATGGTCCAGACATGGATGGGAATAAAGTAGTCGTTTTTAGGCATTTCCACGAAGAAAGTGGAAAGAAGTCAGATAAGAAAAGGAAAACCAAGAAGCTCACTAGCTAGAGTCTCGTTCGAAACAGAAAAAGAATAGAAAGTAAAGAAAGCAATAGACTAGAGAGTCAGAGAAGAGCTTGTCAAGGAAAAAGCGCAGAAGAATGAATGCTATGGACAACGACGGGACCTGTGTCAAAAGACCAATGAAAAAGAAGGCAAAGAGAAGAAGAGAAAGACAGAAAGTAGAAAGAAAAGAAGATAAGAAAAAAGAACGTAAAGAGAGAGAAAGGGGGACCAAGAAAAAAAGAGAAAAGAGAAAGTAAGAGAAGGAAGAGACAGAGTAGAAGAGAGAAAAAGAAAAAAAAAAGAGAACAAAAAAAGACATTCCACTATAGGACAAAGTTCCACAGACTAAGCCACCCAACAATAGACAAGATGAGTACAGAATGAAGACTGAAAGGGAGAAAAAGACCTGCTACTACCATACTATATAATTATTTGGTATGAATAATTTACTATAACTATTCATTTGATAGAAAAAACAATATAGAGACTCCTGAGAGCAATACTTAACTAAATACTTAATAAAACCAGACTGGAGTTCCATGAGTGCCATTATTCTACAAAAACTTGCTCGCCTGACAGATAAATGTGAATTTCAGATCAAAGAGAGAAATGAAACCGAATTCCCGCAATTAGCAAATGGAAAGAACTCGAAATAAGAAAGAGATCCATGAAGAAACTTCCTACAGAACCAAAGAGAGTAGAATTTTAAAAAACAAGAAAAGAGGAAAAGTGTGAGAAGCAGAGAGAATAAGAGATAGCAGAAAGTAAGAAAGAGATAAGGGAAAGAAAGAGAAAAAGAAAGAATAGAAAAAAATAGAAAAGAAAGACATTCCAAAAGTTGACAGGATAGTATACTAAAGCAAGGATCTTGTTGGCGAGATTTCGTAAAAAAAGAAATCCTCTTTTTTCGATACCAGGACAGCCACTGACAGATAAGTGACTGATTGACTGAATCCCCTTGAAGGCATTTCATATAGAAAAATGAGTGACGGAATGTATTTGACTATAGATATAGACAAGTCATGGAATGGAGGCAAAAAAACTGTCAAGGGGAAATCCAGAAATTCTGTATAGAAAGTTCAGAGTCAAATAGGCTTTCCCCCAGGGGTGTCAAGAGGCATTTTGTACATAAGATGTGCAACTGAAGGGCTCGAGGCGTATAGATATCACCAAAAAGTGCAATAGAATTACTATAGAATTACTATAGAGAAAGAATGCATTCACTGATTTTCCAGTTTGAAAAAACTGCCCGAATAACCTAAACTTACCTTTATAAAAGAGTGCCTGTCAAAGTTTTGGATGCCTGAAAGAATTTCGATTAAACAAAAACGGGGTGGAAGAATACAGGCCGTCAAAATGACAAGACGATCCTACATTCGGGAAGGCGCAGAATCCAAAGACTAGATAGAAGAGCAGACCGACGATACCCAAATAACCATGTTCGACGATTCCAGAATAGAATTTATTTCACAAACAAAGAATAAGGATCTATTTTCCAAAACATTCCACTACTAAAATATAAAACAGAGATAGAATAAAGCAAATCGATAATAATAAAAAGTCTGTCTATACAACTGAAAGATAACCAACCTATAGCCAGCAAGATAGAAACATTACTGGCACTGACAAAACCCGAGAGAAGCTAAAGAGTATTTTTGAAAAGCCATTCCACAGACATAGGTCACCAATAGCATCATGTGCTCGGAGAAGAAAATGCGTCTGCAAATCTAGGGCAAATAGAAAAAAGGGAGCCCTACCTCCTAAGCTTCCCAGGTTATCCCCCGAATAAAAGCTCGCTAGAAAGCTCCAAAGATTCTACCCCAGCACCAGTCCAATAGTAAAAAGTCTGCATTAGGGATCGTTTTCTACCCATAAGCCAGACGCCATACAGGTAGCCTTTGCCTTTGTATTTATGTTATGCCGAAGTCCCCGCTATAATCAGAAAAGACTTTTATCTAAAAGCTTTCTTAATTTAATTACAAATTTAAGACCAAAAAGAAAAAAAGAAAATCCTCCGCGCCACAGTTGACTTACTCAATTAAAAGAAAAAAGGATTTTCTGCGAATTCAGATCCTTGCGGGCTCGAGAAACCTATGAGGAAGACAGAATCCAACAGATGAATACATGTAAATTAACCTCGCCTAAAAAAATGATAGAATCGCGGAGCGCGGGTGAGAGACTAAAGAAATGCTTTGGAATCCTCTAAGTTACTTTCCCTAAAAAAAACAAAAAAGGAAGGAAGAGGAAATCTGGACAAATCAGTGTAATCTATGGCTAATACAAAAAAGAAGTGCAATAAGCAGCGCGAATCAGAGTCATTTTATGAAGAATTTTTTTTGACTTTTCTTTGAATAGAATTTCTGAGATCCAAGAAATAGAATACATATATGTCATTGTCAAATACACTGCAATAAAAGCTCGGATTGAAGCAAGAAGAAATAGAAAAGTCACGGGATCACACTAAGCAAATAAAAAGAATTCCATAAGAAATAAGAAAAAAGGAAACCATAAAAAGGTTGAAATAGAAACTCAAAAAGGAAAAGGACACTTTCACGAAACCCGAAACGAAGCGAAAGAAAAAAAAGATGAAGAGAGAGAGGATAGAATGACAAGAAAAGAGAAAGAGAGTAAATGCAATTACTATATATTAGACTATCTTTGAACCAGCCCAGTCGTCTCTTAGAAAGAAGAACGAAATACAATGCCGGCATCTCCTAAGAATGGAAGAGTCTATGAGGAATCGAACAAGGAAAGAAAGATCGAACAACCAAGAGCAAATAAAAATAGATAGAGAAAGAAAACGGAGGTGAAATCCAAAGCAAAACGAGAAACTGTCTCATTAATACTAGACTGTAGATCATACATAGTATTAAAAGTCTGCACTAAAGGACTTGCTGAAAGCCAAATTCCCCCAGAATCCAGGACGCATTTACCTATAATCCAATACAAAGTCAGATTATTAAAAAGAAGCTTCCGGTTGATCATAACATTCGGACAACGGGCGTTTCCCCATTCGGAGTTAGATTTTCATTGTTTTTTGACTGGCCTAAATGAAAAAGTAGGTAGAAAATGGTATACTTGATCCCTCTTTGCTGTGAGGTACTTTAGTCGTAGTCAAGAACCCTTCGGTAGTTCCCAATGCGAGCATATTTAGTGCAGCAGAGTACTCATAGTTCATTTGTTATACTAGTGCACAGAAGTCTTTTTTGGCCCCCTGGAATACGACTTGTTTGTGTAAATTGTGCAGGCCTAAGATTCTTCCTCGTTCCTTTTTTGGAGGCTCTTTTTAATTTAATCCTTCTTTTTTTAAGCACAGTCTTCTTACTGTCGACTCTTTCTTTGATTCATATTCATAAAATTGGTGAAATCTTTTACTCAATTTTAGGACTTCCAATCCCCCGAGTCATTCTTATTTGTTCCCCGTACATTTATTACTAGTTTCATATTATAATAGAGTATAACAGTACATAAAAAAACTTCAAAAAGTAAGCTCGGCGTTTCTTTTCTTGGTCAAGTGAGACTCTGGTTAGCTAAATGGATCTTTTTCTTCCATATGAGTAGCTTAGTCTTTACTTGCGAGCTTTTATTTGCTTTTTTTTATAGTTTATTTTAGTTGTTATTTTCTAGTTTGAGTAGAAGTTGCTTCAGCTATAGTCCTTTACTGTTTGTTGTACAGGTATACAATTACTTTTTTTTTCTAAAATTTTAAAATTTCTTTGCTTGTAATTAAAAATGGTATCTGGTATCTAAATATGGTATCTGGTATCTAAATATGGGGCGAATTTGTGTTATTGTGGATCTGTCGTCTTTCGTTTTCATAAGCATAAGGAAAGATAGGCTTTGAACTTATGTTCTGCTTCTTTGTTTCCAATTAATGATCCCTTTGTAATAAACTAATTTTTTTTTATTTACTTTTATTTCATTTGTATTTTCATGAGTTATTTGTGAGATAGCTCTATATTCGTAAAAGTTTTTTTTTCTTCTTTGATTTCTATACGCATACTCTATAGTCTTTTTTAAATATGTACATTTTACATTTTCTCTAACTCTCCTTCTTATTCTCTTCTTATATCTACTTAACTACTCTCCTTTCTTTCTCTCTTCTCTTCTTATTTATCTTTCTCTTAGCTTTATTCTCTCTCTTCTTCTCTCTTTTTTTTCTAATCCTTCTTTCTTTGTCTGTTTTCTCCTCTCTTCTAAATATGTCTTCTTTTTTTGTTGATTTTGTTGTCGTCTATTCGTGAATGACTTCTTTTTGCTTTCGTTTCTCTCTGAACTGTGTCTAGAGAAAGTTTATTCTAGTTGCAGTGAACTCCCTGAAAGAGGGGTGAAGGCTGTTGATTTCAAAAAAAAACAAGAAATAGGTTTTTTTTAATGTGCTCAGATTGGAGTGGAAATGTTGTCGTCCCATTTTCCAAAAGGAGAGGAAAAAAAGAATCCAAAGGATAGAAAGAAGACAAAGAAGAGTGCAATAACACAAGAGGAAGAGCAAAGGAAAGAAAAAGCAAAAAAGAGATAGAAAAAGTAGGGAGAAAGATTCACCGCGTTTAGATTGTCTTCTCTTTATTCTTTTCTTAGAGAAATTGTAGAGTGATAATGGTCGTCAACAAATAACTTATAAAAAGAAAAGAAATGAAGTCGTTGTATATAAGATCAAGAAAAAATGCATCTTTCCACATACATATAACTAACATGGAAATCTGGACGCAGGAAAAAAAGAACCGTCTGTCCATCTAAGAAAGAAAAGAGAAGAACTCAGAGAAAAAAAATTATAAAGATAAGAAGACAAATACAAATAAGGAAAACAAAAACAATAATAAGGAAGAAGGACAAAAAAAAAGAAATTGAACAAAGAGAGTCTATATGAAACAAAAAGAGGAATTACTAATTAATTAGTAAAGTGAATCTAGTTATAGGAATAGTAGCTCAATAAAATAGAGTTCCGTAGATAGAAAAAGAGAGATAGGAATGGAATAAGATGGGGTGAGAAGAGTTCTTATTTTGCGAGTATTCATGTATATTGGGGCAGGCCGGATGTAATATAGAACTGAATAGAATCTTTTCAATCCTGATTCATTAAAAACTCTATAATAAATAAAAAATTCTACTATCACTTGGTTGGTATTGATATAGAGATAGACCCAAGAACTCCTTCTTTTTTACACAACACTAACAGTACTTTTACATACGGCTTCGAAATTCGAAACGAGAGCTCAGAATCTATTCGAAAGAGAAATAAGAAGACAGACAAATCTGGGGGAAAAGTAGAATGCGCAATACTACCATGTACAAAGTTCAGAAAGGATATGACCAGACTAAACACAATGTCATAGAGATGTTGGGATTCCATTTGATTACTTGATTTAAGTCTCATAGAGTTAGTTGGAAAAGTAAGAATATGTATCTACTATGAAAATAATCTTTTTAATCAATACTCTTTTTCTGTGTAAACTAGATCTGAACCCTTTGGAATTATGTTCATAATCTGAGGCTCTGACTTCTTTGGCTACAAGTCTCCATTTTTTCTCTTTTCTTTGATTTGTCTCTTTCCTCTAAACTTCTTTTGCGTTCCCACAAAGTGGGGTAGTCGGCATCTTCTGTGCGCTGATCTTTTGTATCTTCTACTTCGATTTGATTTTGATTGTCTGATTTCTGATGAGTTCGTTTATGTAGTTGTCAAGCTCTCCTCTTTTTCTTCTCTTTGAGCCCCCTCTATTCTTCTCTCTCTCTCTTCTTTTCTTCTGTCTTTCTCTCTTCTCCATTCCCCAAGACTCAATAATGTTTTGGATTTCTGACAGGACACCTGGAAAGTGAAAGGAAAGATTTCTTCTATGTTGTTATATTCTCCTAAGTTCCTTGTGTTTTGCTATGAAAAAGGGAGAGGAGTAATTGTTTTTTGTTGTCTTTTCTATATGAGGACTTTCTTCCTTTTTTATATACTTTGTTTCTTTCTCGGTCTTATCTCCACTCCTTTCGTTTCATGTTAAATGTTAAAGAGAAGCTTTTTTTCCTTTTTTTGTTTCCTGCCAGTCTATCATGGAGTACTTATTTTGATTCTTCTGACTCTTATCCAATCCTTTGTAATTCTCCTTCCGCACCTGTTTTTTTGTTTTTCAATGATCTTGGAACTGCTCTTTGCCTTATATTAAGAAGAAGTGTTGATCACAGATTTCTTCTTAGGTATTATTTTTCGCATGAGTGCATTGGGGCTGGATAGGTCGTGGGAGTGTATTCTCAAGTACATTGATTTTTTTCCAGGGGCTTTTTCTTCTGAGTTACGGAGGAAGAGAGACCATTTTCAATCTCCCGCTCTTGTAGTTTCTGTTTATTGTAACAGGTCATGGATAGCTTCATCTTGTTTGGATTTGAAAGTTAAGTAAAGAATCTATTCTCACTTTAGGGCTCGGGTTTGAAGCTCTTTTTTCTTTATTTATTCGATTATTTTGTGCTGGGAATTTGCTCTAGCATATATTCTAGAATCTATTGAGGAGGGATGGTTTTTCAGCTTGCTTATGATTTTTTCTCTTTTCTTTAGTTAGGAGAAGAAATACTTGTGTTTGGAAAATGGATATTTTTATATCCATATCATCCAATCTTGAATCCTTTTTTGTTTGGTGAGAAATCATAAGTTGAATATATTTTCGTTTGTAGATTCTTCTTTTTTCATTTTTTGACTTTAATGTTTAATGTTTACTTTAAATGGATTAAAAAAAAAAATAAAATGTTTTGTATGTAAAGGGCTTCTTGGAATTTTTCGTTTTAGAAATAGCTTTTATTCCTGAATACGTCTTCTAGTTAAAGTATTTCCACTTAGATAGGAAAGTCTCTTTTGGATTTGCAGTGGAAGCTTTGTCTTGTTTTATTGATTTTCTGAGGATTGGATGAGGAAGAATTCGAAAGGTGTATAATATTAAGTAAGTAATAAGTTAAGTAACTAAGTTAAATAAAAATAAGAATTAAGTAAAAAAGTAGAAAACCAACTAAAATTACTAAAAAAATGAAATTCAGTAACTAATTAATCAAGTGCTCTTTTGGAGATTGTTAAATTAGGTCAAAGTTATTTAAATGACATTTAATATGCAAAATATGCAAAACTTCTGCTTAAAAGCTTTTCCTGTGGAGATGATTCCCAAAGCTATTTTTCTATTTAATTTAATTTATTTTTACTTTGTAAAGTGGAGCTGAACCTATAATTATTTGTGTGAAAAGCAAACGCTTTAAGGCTTCCGCCCTATAAGCCATGAAATTTATAAAATATATGCAAGTATCGGCTATGATTTCGTAGTAAAATGAGTTCATTTGCATTTGATGGTTTTTAAAAAGTTTGTTTTGTAATTTTCTAATTTTTGAAGCATATCATTTTTATTTGATCTCTCTTGTTTCTATATTTCTTGGTAAGTTTTGGTTAAAAAATCTCTTTAGCAAACTTTATTTTTTATATGAAATTGGATCTAAGACCCTACTTTTTCTGATGCCTTTCTGTTTACAAATATTTATATTTTCTCAATAAAGTTTTCTTTTTTCTTTATTTCGAATCTCATATTGAACTGGGAGTAGCTATCCTTCTTTCCTTGTGGGAATGCTGGGGCAAGGCTTCTTTTTTGCTATTGATTGATTGAGGGATGCCAGCGTTCTTTGTCGCTATGGATCTGCAAGTCCTCTAGTAGACTGGATCTCTCTTTGTCTGGGGTAGCCTTTCCCAAGGAAGATTCCTAGAATTGATGCAGGATTTACTTTCTTTCTCTATCCTCTCATTGCATCTTTTTCTCTGACTCTTTATCTTTTTTTTATGTCTCCCTTCTCTTCTTCTTTTTCTAGTTTTTCTCTTTTCTTTCTTTCTTACTCTTTTCTTTTTTTAATCTCTCCGCTTCTTTACTTCTACTCTGATCTTTCCTCTTTCTCTCTTCTTTGATCCCAAAAGCGTTTATTAGTCTAGTTATTTTAAACGCATGTTTTGGATTTTCCGTTTCTATTTCTTACTTTTTTTTAGTGCTTGATCATTCATTTCGTTTTTTTTGTAGTAATATGGAGTAGCTTGTTGTTGATTTGTAGTTTCCATTTCTCTTTTGCAATCTTCTCTGATCCTTCTTTTTCTTAATGGATTTTTTTTTAGTTTAGTCTAAAAAGATGATAAGTGCTGGTTTCCATTTCTGACTTCTTTCTGACTTAATGATCCCATTTTGCTTACTTTGGATCCATCGGAGAGTCAACATTTGCATTTTGCTCTTCGCTACAACCATGTTTTGTTATTTTATAATCATATGAAACGCAACTATCTCATTTTTTATTCTCATTTCTAATCTAAAAATGAGTTTTGTTCTCTTTCACTTATAGGAAATGTCACTTGTCCCTGTTTTTTCTTTCTTCTTTTTCTTCTCTTTCGGGTTTGTATTTGCTTTTCCCCTACTTTTGTCTCTTTGGTCTTCTAGAGTTGTACTCTCGTTCTGCATTTCCTTTCTTCTATCTTCTTGTTCTTCTTCTTTTCTGTCTACTCTCTACTCTTTTTTCTCTCTCTTCTTCTTGTTCTTCTTCTGATTCTTTGAATTGGTTTTCTCTTTCCGCTCATAATTGAGTAGAGAGTTGAACGAGCAGCTCCTGTTTGTTTTTTCTGTACTATGGTCTTTTGACTTTTCGACTTCGATCCTTTTGCTTTGATTTGCTTGATCTTTTCTTCTCCTAGGTTCATCAGTGATTTACAAGTTGGTTACGTTTATTTTCTTATCTGCTCTTCTTCCTTTTCTTTTTTTCTCTTCTTCTTGTTCTCTTGTTTGAATGGTTTTCGCGTAATATATTTTTCCTCTTTCTCTTTCTTCATTCTCTACTCTACGTGCCTCTCTTTCTCTAATCTAAATTCTCCTAGAGATCTGACTGTGTCAAAAAGGAATAAAGTCTATCTGTTAACGAATAATTAGTGCAGGGATCTGGGAGGTCTTTTTTAGTATAATTAGGTATTACACTTGTAATAGGTAGGCGTGTATGGGATAGTAGCGAAAGGATACTTAGGGCAAGGTGTGGTCAAATTGTAGGGAGTTCTTCTACTGTGTAGAAAAGACTGCCTACTTCATGTATTCGGCTAAGACTCGTACTAAGGTCTCTGTCTCATCTCCTTATCCTTCTCTTCTGATCTCTACTCTCTTTCCTCCCCTCTCTTTCTCCTCCTTCTCTCTCGAGGTTTTTCCTTCTTTGTTTTTTGTTTGTTGTGGGATGGACGACCAAAAATATACTTCTAACTCCAACTCCTCTATTTCCAACGACTCTCTTCTCCCTACACTGCCAGGAATCGAGAAAGTGTAGTAAAGCTCTGCCCTCTTGTTATGGATAAGATTGGGGACTTTTGACAAGGATCTTCCCTTTGGATTCTCTTTTTTGTTTCGATTTGGGTTGTCTTCTGCTTCGTGTAGG
>JAYMSN010000016.1:0-17248 GCA_036897865.1 Plantago maritima
AGTCCATTCCCCCCCCCCCCCTCTGGACTTTTACTCCCCTTTCAGGGACCAACACACGCAAACATCCAGGTGCACATTAATTGTACCCTTCAGTATGTAATATCACGCAAATGCAAAACATCTAACTATTTTTAAACGTGTGTCTGGATGTTTAAAATAGTTTTAACTTTCTTATACTGTGTACATTAAAAATCTGGATCAACCCAAAATTGCGATAAACTAAATAGGAAAGTTGATTCCAACCCCAAACTCATCCACAATTATTAGACAATCCTAACCCTTTTAATTTTTAAATAACTAAAATATACACAATAAGAATAAGTAGTAGTAAAAAGAATAAGTACTACTACTTATTCTTTCTTTTTTTTTTTAGATAGTAAAGTATTTTTTAGATAGTAAAGTAGAAAGTACTTTCAGAATAAACAATATTATAATATAATTAATTTAATTAATAACTAAAAAAAAATCCTTGAAAAATTATAAATCTATAAAGTATAGAACAAAAAAGAGAGGACCTCCTAAATACTAAATAGGCCCGCCCTGGGGTAGCCTATTAAGATTAGATCTTAATACATGAATTGAATTGGAATAGTCGAACATTCACATTTCTAGATCCACATATATATATATAAGAAAAAAAGAAAAGAACTGGTCCATATGAATCATTTTCTATAGATATTCTTATAGATATTATTTTATTTATCATTTATTAAAATTTATTTCTATTTATTTGATAAAAGAAAGATACTTATATCGCAGTATAAAAGCAGTTTCACCTCATGAAAGCGAAGTCGCTGACAAATTCTCTCACTACAATCACCTATAATAAAAGCATAAAATGTAGAGCTAATAGAAAAAAAGCCCATCCCCAAGAAGACAAAGAAGTCCTTCACAATAAGGGCTGGTCTTAGATAGATTCGGATTTTTACCTTACATTATATTGAGTGATCGACTGACTACATTACAAAACAAGTACAAAGTTCTACCATAGGCAAAAGAAAAAAAGAGAAAGACTTCTACTTCTGCATTCCGAAACAAAAGACCCTAAAGATGCCAACCAACTAACATAGGATAGGATATATAAGTTGGTTTAACCGCTCAGGTACAAAAGGCTTACCTTATAGGTTTGAATCTTACTTACATGGAAACTCGGAAGAATATATGGTCACAAGTTTAAGCTAACAAAGAAAGCGTTTCGATTCTTTCAGCAAAAACAAAACAGATGAGAAGGGCTCCATGAAGGCCTTCACTTTAAGAAAAGAAGACGGAAAGTAGACAAATAAGAAAAAGAAAAAGCTTACCGTCGAAAAAAGAGCATAGGCCAGAAGAAAGGCTCTAATGATCTAAAAGATATACTTAGATTAGAAAGTTAGAAGAGCTAAAAAGATAGTAAAAAAAAACCGCTCCTTTACAAATAGATTTCTACTTTTTAGAACAACTAGGAGAAAACCGGAAACATAAAAAAAGAAGCGAAAAAGCAGTGCTATTTCCTATTAGCATGCAGATGCCAGCCAAGAGTATAGAATCTAGGAAAATCTGAAGTTCGATTTATCATGTCAGTTAGAAAGGAGCAGAGTTCTCCATTCAAATAGAAATAATCCACATAGATCATCCAACCAAAGGATGTTGAAGATTATAGGCCTTCAGAAGAGAACTTTGGTTCCATCATACACCCCAAGCAAGCCTTCCCAAAGAAAGGATCCGAAGTCCGCCTCATCCTGCTAACCAGATAATAGATGAACAAAGTTGTCTGAAGCCATTTAAAGTAAAGGCCTTCAAAATTCTGCCAACCAACACTCCTCTTGAGTGAACATAATATGACTACCTGCAGAATGACCTTGTTGTATTTTACCAGTGAGCAAGAAAAGAAGGAGAGCTTAGATCAGAAGAATCAGAAGGAGAAAAAAGACAAGAAATGAATAAAGTAAAAAGATATAAATAAAAAGGTTGAAGTTGGTGGAGTGAGTGAAAAATTACGTAACTTTAGTCTAGACCTGTCAGAGAAAAGGGAAAAGAATACAGAATGCAATTTTAAGTAATAAAATATAAGTAAAATAAAACAAAGAGAAAAAAAAGCACACTTTTTTCTTTAAAAAAAATCTAAGGAAAATAAGAAAAGCGACGATCGCCAAAAAAGGTTGACTAGCCTTTTCGCAGAAAAAGCTTTAAGAAATGCTTTTGGATTGCGCGTATAATTCATAAATGACATCTGCTATTCTAAACAACTCAGAATACGACTTACGACAGGGACCAGTCTATTTGACCTAAAATAACGGAAGAACTTGAAGGACCAGTTCACAAGGAAAACTATGCACGAAGACAGACTGCAAAGAGCAACATCTGAGATTCTATCGAAAGAAGAATGAGTCAGAAAGAAAAGAAAAAAGAGTCAGAGAAAGAGAGAAGAAGGTAAGACAGAAAGATAAAAAAAGAGAACAAAGAAGAGAGAGAAAAGAAAGAAATAGGAAATCGAAAAGGAGACTCGATGCTCCTGGGAGAGTGTCGAGAAGAGAAAGCGAGTCGAAGAAGTTAGACTCTCCGCCGGGTAGAAGAAAGGGCCTGTACCTCAGCGATCCAGATGAATCTTGAAAATAGTGAAATTCCATATCCAAATAGAATATGAATATATCAATAATAAATAGAATAGAGATTTGAGAATGGAAAAATACAATAGTTATTACAAGCAAAGAAAATAAAAAAGATAAAGCATTTTCACGAATCACTGCTGAGCTTACAGTGGAAAAGAACGGAAAAGTATTCATTTGATATAGATATCGATGTTACATCTCGATACGATAAGAATCCGTAGCTTCTAAGAATCAAAACCAATGAGGGAAAAATCTTACTAGAAAGAGAATCCATCAGACTGTAGATCGGAAAAGAAAAAAAACAAGAAAGTCCTACTCTCCAACAACTAAGCCCAAGATCCGCAGCGATGCTGCTATGACTTAAACAAACGAATAAGCTTTTTCAGAATCTCGATCGGAGCCATTTCAAACCATATTTATAGACATCCCACACCTACAACAAGGAGCTGCCCAAGTAAGAAAGCCAACCTTGTTCAGAGAAATAAAACAGAGCAAACAAAAAGAGAAAGGAAGGCAGAAGAGGAGGACGACCGAACCAGATCTTTCAACCGAGGGGTATCTATACATGGAATTTCCATGTGAATCTACGACGCTACTTACCCCATATTATGCTGTCCTGTCCCTGCCAACTGGCCTAGGCTATCGTCAAAAAACTTTTGATTTCTTGACCAAATTGTTGCTATTCACTTAGACACGAGATCAATTATAGAAAGTCAGTAAGTCAATGAGGAAAAAAGTATGATGGAAGGCATTCTACTGCAGTCTCTGCCACAGGTGCCAGCAGTTCTACGTATTGAGTGAGAAGTCTTGAGCTTAGCCTTAGTATAAAGTCTCGTCGTGCAATTGGAAAAGTAAACTCCTTCTTTCTATAAAAAAAATTACTTGAACTACTGAACTTTGGAAACAAAAAAAAAAGATAGAGAACTTTTTCACGATGAATATATAATTAGGAAAAATAAGATTTCTATAAGCCCTTTAGGGATCATTGGCTAAGTGAAAAGAAGTTCTCGCTGTCAGCCGGAAAGACAGAAATGCAATGGACGACAAACAAGTGAACAAAACAAGAAAAGAAGAAAGTACCACGTAAGGAAGAAAGCAGAAGAGAAGAGCAAATATAGAGAAGAGAGGAGAAACCAGAGACAAATAGAAAAAAGAAAGAAAACGAAACAAAAGAGGAAAAAAACAGCGATAAAAAAAGAAAAAAGAAAGACCCTGGAATGAAGAGAAAGGAAAGATAAAAAGAAAAGCAATTTTTACACAAGAAAGTAAAGGATCGAAAGAGAAGAAAAATCCCATGGGAACGAAGTACTTTTTTTGGGGGAAGGAAGATAGAAATGTCATGTAGTCATTTTGGTGCATTAATGACATTAAAACAATTCACAGACAGAGTGAAATTCATTTTTAGATTATATATTTATGTACATAATGAAATGAACATAGTTAAGACGGAGTTCAAAATAAATAAAACAATAAGTCAATGGAGGCAGAATGAAGGATTTCATTACAAAGGAGCTTCTCCCGTGGGGAGAAGGAAGAAGTAGTTAGAGTAGAAGAAAGTGGATTGCTTGGAGTCGCGTCAAAAAGACAAATGTCGAAAGGTAAGATGCTCAACCAATATCTATCATCTCACACAGAAAGAAAGGAATTCTGCTGTACAAGACTCATAGGGATAGTCGAATAGAGATCCGACCTAGCAAACTCACAAAAAATGCGAGGAAATGGAGGAGCGCCATCCAAATGAAACAAATGAAATGCCGATCGATGTACAATCAGTAGGTCGTCTTGACAAATGATAACGCTTAGGTGCCAGTCTTATACTTATGGGAAAGAAAGCTTTCAAAGCTGCATAGAAAAACAAGAAAAAGAAGAAATAAAAGAGAGATGAAAGCGGAAAAGAAAAAAAAGAAGACAGAATCAAGAAAGACTTTTGAGGTTTTTCGAAGGGAAGTTATTGGACCCAAAATGCCTGACTCGACTCATTCGAATAAAGACTTTTCATTAACCTTAATCAGATGGATGAAAAGAGCGGAAGCCATCTTGCCCTAAACCTAAAAGCGGCCCATGTGGAAAGATTGGATCCAGTGGAAAAAGTAAAGATGTCATTCCTTATCTTAACTCTCCCACCAGGAGGTTAGGAAATAGAACCCATCCATTAAGAAGTGAAATCGAAGGATTGGATTCCAGAGAAGCTAAAAAAGAAGAACACAAGAAATAGAGGATTTTGTCTAATTGGAAGAACAAAAAGGGAAAGATATCGCTAATGTTTCTACCTATTATGGGAGAATAGAGGGAGAAGTCGCAGGCCCCCGTGACCATCCCTGAAACAACGAAAAAAAGGAAAGAAGAGAAAGCAAATAAAATAAGAAGAAAAATAGATATAGAATCCAGTCTATTCGCCTTCCTACTATCAAGTAGTCAACAAAAACCTTAGAACATAAAGAAAAGAAGAATAGACCTACCTAAAGCAATACCCCATTCCTGACCCAAGCAGTGCGCTAACAAAAAATTTCATTCTATTTCCAAACCCGCGAAGAAGGAGAAATCATGTAAACAGGAATATCGTTGAACAAGGATTGCACACAAGCTTCCACAGAAAGAAGGATGTCTCCAGAACAGAAAAAGGAATTAGTAGAGTTCGGACACTGCACGATGCTCGTCTTAACTAAAACTTTGGGAAACTTCTGCAGAAAGAAAATTTTGAATCGAATCTTCCACACAAGAATTCCAGGCGAGCCATTCCAAAGAAACATAGATAAGGACCCCCTTCCATAGAAATAGAACTCACTTAAGGAAATAAGGCGGAAGAAGAAGACTTTCAGCAAACTATTAACGATTGGTACCCAAAGCTAAATAGGATTAGAATGCCAGTGCCAAGCCAACCTGTCTGAAAGAAGTACAAGTATAGGTTAGGTCAATTTCAAGATTTTTCAAGGAAAGAAAAGAAGCTAAAATCTCTCAAAAAAGGTCGAAGAAAAACAAAAGATGGATTTACTAGAGGGAGGGAATAATACTACCAAGAAACAAGAATGAAAACAACACAAAAGAAGCGTTGGAAGGATATCGTAGAGATTTTCACCCAGAACTGACTAAATCAGATGAGCAGGGGAAAATTAATAAAATAAATACGAGTATTTTTAGTAGAAGAAAGAGAAAAGAAAAAACAAGAAGTAAGCAAAAAAGAAGACAGAAAATAGAGAAATCCGCATTTATTTCTTTTATCTAAAAAAAATTGTCTATAAAGCCCTGGGTTGAATCTATACCAAATAGAAAAAATCGTCAAATACTATAAAACCTTTAATTTAAATATAAAACTTTTTTTTTTTTTATTTATAAATACTTACATAGTATGACACGATACAATCAATTATACAAAATTTCTACCCTGGGCACACGTAATTATTTAAAATGAGATCCAATTTAATTAATCTACGGATAGCATTTTTGTGTATATAATACTAAATAATAAGGTTATAGATAGAGAAATCAAAAACATCTCTATTATATATTTTAAAATAGATTTTCAAGGAAATGAAAAAAAAAGACAGCATAGTTCCATGGTTGAATATGGTCCTCATAGAAATAAGTACTTTTTTTTATGCATTTAGGTAGCATAGTGAAAAAATCTATTTTTTCTTTTTAATCTTTGCAGCTTTGTTTAGTTTAATAAAAAATATTTGCTTTTATTTTCTTTCTTTTTTGAGAGCTTTACTTCGCCTACTTTTTCCCTTCTTTCAAGGGCTATTTTTTTTCTTTTTTTAGAGAAGAACTCTTCGACAAACTTCTTTTCTTTTTATATTTAGAATAGAATTTTATCTAATGACTATTTGTGTATTTTATTCTTTTTATTTAAATTAATTTATATTAATTAATCTTAAATATACATCTACTTCTCCTAATTTCATATCTAGCCTCTTTAATGCATGCCAAAATGTATCTTCTTCTCTGTTTTACTGCTGTGAGACGAAAGAATTTCATATATCTTGATTGTTTCGCCTTTCTTTCCTATTTTTTTTTATATTTCTTTTTGTTTTTATCCTTAACTTCTTTCTATTTGCTGCATTCTTATTGAACAATTTTAATCTTTTAAATTATTATTTAATATATATCAACTCATCCATCAAAATTTAAAGTAAATAAAAGAGTTTTTCTTTCTTCTAGCCAAAAAACTCACTACATCACCTGGGCTTGGAGAAATGCAGCAATCTTGAATAGAAAAAATTTATCTCTTGTTTGGAGTATAGTTATATCCATCTTTGATTTGTTATTTTGAAATGACTTTGTTTTATATAAATTTGAACATGTAAACAAAATATGCTAACAAACACTAGAAACATATTGAAAAGAAGCACTTTCTTTGTTCTTTTTTTTTATTTAGCTGGCATTAACTTAAACTTCTGTTTGGTATTTTCGTCGTAAGAGACTTTCTTAGGGCTATTTGAAATGTGTACAATTAAAATTTTTCCGCATCTTCTGGCACGCTATGATATTTCTGAAATTCAAACAAATCTGGTAAAAGTCTATCTAGTTTTACTCAGAAGAGTATAAAACGACACCCTTCACTTTACAAAATTTTGTTCCTTTTTTATTCATGAATCTCTATTTTCTAACATACAACAAATAGAGTAGCATATGCATACATATACTGGTTTCTTTTTATACTTCTTTTTTATCCTTCTTTTCTTTATTTACTGTCTAGAAACACAATTTCAGAAATAAATTAGAATTAATTAATCAAAGATAAAAATAATTTATTATAAAAGAAAGTAATAAAAAAAAGACGAAATAGGCCGACTTCTAACACAAGTTTTTTCTACGACAATTTTTTCAAAAAAAAAACCAATTCTTTTTTCCACAAAGGTAAAAAAATATGCCTTCATGGAGTTAGAGACTTATAAAAGATAAGGGAAAAATAATGAAATAGACAGGATCATATTCAGAGTTAGGTGCTTGTATTTTTCTGTTGGATAAATTTGGAGAAGGGTTTCGGGACCGTGGGGCGATTTATTAAAGGTTTCATATTTTATAGATTATTTTATAGAGGGATTATTCTTTTATTTTTATTCTACTTTTCGTAATTTATTTGATTCTTCATTATTGAACTATGTAAATACGTCGTAAAGAAACTCTAAAGGATAATCCTCCCTCCAGTATATAACTTAGTATAAAAGGAGGTCATTAATTTAATTACCAAGTTAATAAGAAAAAAAGAAGTCAAATATATTTTTTTTAGAACTAGCGAGTTCTAATTCTTTGAAAGCTCTTATTTTCTCATAGACTATACAAAATGTTTCTGAAAAGAATGAAAGTTGTTGATACTCCAATAAATTAATTAAAACTGAATTGTAATTGTGAGCTCCCTTAGAAGCATTCCATTGATCCCATGGTAAAGAATAATAAAAGCAGTCTGACTGAGCTGAGAAGAGACGCCAAAAGCAAAGCTATAGAGAAGACATAGAAGAAAGAGCCTGTGAAGGGCAACTCAACCTTCCTAAACCATCCAACTAGAAATCACCACATGCATTATGGACTAGGAAGCCGTTCGCGATCGGTGATTCACCCGGAAATTCTCAGGAATGATGAATACAAATGTCCTCTTAGTTCAGGGGAAAGGCGCACGGGGCTAGTAGAAAAGAAAAAAAGCCATTTATCAAAGAACAAAATTGGAACTTTCTCTTCTCATCTTTCGTCAAAGACAGAGACTCATATGTCTAATCGAAACAGAACAATAAGAAAACTGGGACAAAGAAACGAAGAGAGAAATTAAGAAAGAGAAGAAAGGAATTGAATTGGATGCAAGAAGAATCCGAATGAAAAGACGAAAACAATACAGGAAATGGGGAGCATAATTCATTTTTGGAAAAAATGGGAGTCAAAACCACAAGTCCGGGCTATGGAAAAAGGAGCATGTGAGGGAGGGAAATTCGTACTAACAGTAAGGAGTTCTAATAAAAAAATACATGAAAGCATGAAAACACATATGAGACCCGTCAACAAAAATGAAATGCCTGTGCCCGAAGAATCTCCTTAGATAGGAAATATCATTCCGTGAAACTTAAGTTTTCCACACAAATGCCCTTCCCATCTTTGACAAGGAATGAGTAGGAAATTGCATATGAACCCTTGGATGCGCATAATTATATTCTTTCTATTAATTCTATTGTTTGAGCTATTGATTGAATCCAGACCGTAAAAATGGATTCGAAAGGCGCGTCCCTACCAATAAAACAATAAAATTTTTACATTAGACAGTAGGGCTTACGCAATCCTATTGACAGTAGTCCTATAAACAGACTGCCACAACGACCCCAAACCAATCTATAATATACACCACTAAAGAATCCTACGCTAGTTCAGAACTAAAACAAAGAAAACACGACAACCAAAAGAGGTCAGGTACCAGTCAATCTACCAGAAACAGTAAATCTTCGACCCTCCAAAGTTTAGAAGGCTCGCCTTTCTCACTTACTTACACAACTACCCAACCAAGAAACCACCCATAGGATCAACCCCAAAACAAACAAAGGAAAAAAATCTACTTCTATATGATGGGGGCATATATGTATATAGGGCGTATTTCATGCGTCTATAAACAGACACGAGTAACATTGGCCTCGTACTAAGACTATTACACGCGAAAACTGAGCAAACTACCCGAACCTACCAAACCGACCATTCCATCCGTCAAAACCTAGAAACCAAATAAGGGCTGCCAGAACATTTACAACCTAACTGGGACCCCACCCTTTTGTACTTGCATGGAAGGTTTATGATGCGATTCAAGCTATCGTCGGGGAAACTCGACCGAACACTACCCTAAAGCGAGACAGAAAGGATCTCTTAGAGTCCGAGTTACCTGAACACGGATACCGGACAGGGCCTGAACGATCGGTCAAGCCCTTAGATAGAAAGAAGATAGGCAAGTACAAGGAAAGGGCATAAATAAGATCGAAGTCCGAGGCAAGAACTAAAGTATTAGATTCCAAAGAAGTACGCCAACCTGACAAGAAAGGCCACGAGCTAACGAGTTCAGAAGACAAAGTCAATTTATGGTTGATCCGATCGAAACTACACGAGAAAGGCAGGCACGAGGGGCAGCTGATCCTACAGAATGCTGGGAAAGCACCTTGAGATACCGAAACAAGGGAATATAAAGTGAGAACGAGTTATATATATGAAAGGGAATGGGTTCAAGATATACAGATGCATAATCTATGGCTTTTGTCCCTAGGAAGGTTGGGGTACGTAATCGCAGTAAGTACAAGTAAACGATCAAAGGACTAAAGGGGCCTTGGATAAGAGTACCTCATTGAGGTAGAGCCGTAGACGTCAGGTCAAAGCGTCCAATCCATATGCCTATGAAGTTGAAGACAGAAAGAAGGGATAAGTGCCTTCTATTTCTATTTCTATTGCAAACTTAACTAAGAAAAAAGAGAAGGGCCCTAACTACTAAGAAGAATATGCAGTTCCATGTTCCATACAAGAGTACTTGACCGTCGAAAACAGGATCCTCACAAAGTAGAGTTTCCGCAAGTAGAGACAGTGCGAAAAAGTCCTGACAAGACATAAGGTTCCTGGATGGCATCGGTAAGCGTGGAATCGAAGAGCTAGACAGGTACAGAGAGTAATATGTATATGACAAAGGAGATTTGCCTACGGGGTCCGTTAGAAGCGACAGGACGAAGCCTTGTGGTCACTGCAAGCAAGATCCAGTATCTACTCTACTCTAGGTCGAGGGCTGCCTCAGAAGATATTTTGGGGATCCTTTTTGGACCGGTACGTAGAATCCTTAATGTGGCCATTTATGAGAAGCGCATACAGAAGACGTTTAGATCGGGGGGTCAGGCAAGAAGTATACCGGAGAACCCATATTAGTCCAATCACCTGTAGTTAAAGCGAACTATAAAAAAGAAGAAGGCTTTGCTATGTCTTTTTTTTCCACTTAATAAGTAGGAAAAACTATCCAACCTAGAAGTCCGGAGATCGAGAAGGAAAGGAGACATCGGTAGAGAGTCTATATAGAGCTCTACCGGATTTTGCACAAGGCCCTTCCTTTTATTTTAGGGTTGATCCAGAATGTATGCCGGATCATGAAACCCTGGGAATAGGGGGAAGAACAGATAGTGATTATGCACAGGCACGGACAAGAGAAGGTATTCTGGGGTAGAATCCATTGACCAAACCTATAGAATTTTCGTTGGATACTAAAAGGCGAACTCCCCACGGTGGCATCAAGCGGAATAATCCATATAGACCAAGCGTTATATAACGCATGAGGTTGGGATAGCCCAGGTACCAATTCGAAGGAAGAGTAGTAAGAGTTACGCTGATACCGATACAATTATAGGTTCATGAAGAGCATCAAAAGCATACATACGTGCAAGGAGAAGCCCACAGGAAAGTCCACTGAATGTCCACCCTGGCTGGGAGGATACCTGGAAAAATATGTGGTGGTTCTTGCAGCAGATACGGGTAGATAGACTCACCTTCCTAATAGATTGGGCGTCCTATTGCATTAACGGAAATAGCCATTGAAAACTTTCGCGACGAAACCCGAATCCTTTAGCGAACAAAGGAAAATGGGTTCTTAGTTCTTACATGGAAGCTATTGATCTTCTTACCAATATAGTAAAATGTAGTAAAGCGGAATAGTAAGTAGATCGCTATCCTATTCCAGGGAGATCGCAGCCATACCAAAAAGATCGTTTTCTGCTATTCATGTAAAACTCATAAAACTCGGAGGAGGCATAGGGGTTAAGGACTTATTCTAGTAAGCAGGCTAAAAAAAAAAGACTAGCCTCTTTTATGGCTGTAGAAACCAGCAAACAAAAGGGTCCGTGTACTAGAAGATGTCATCTCCTTTCTTTGACTAAGGAGAAAAATCCATCACTCTTTCAGATTAGATGCCTCAGATCTGAGCCTATCTCTTATCCTGGAAACTACGCGCAGAAAACTTTGAAGGCAAAAAGACAAATCTTCGTAATCTTTACCTATATTCTAATTAGCGAAACTTGAATTATGTGAATTTTCGTTTTGGACTCTTTCAACCCAGTACTCTTTTAGTATTTCTATATTCTGCAATGGACTACCAAGTGTTTCTCTGTGAACTAATCCATTATTGGTGAAGACTTCCCTGCGGATTCTAAACAAAAAGAGGAGGAACATCGAATTAAAGCGGAGCCTCCTGCCCTTCTTCTTTTGCACAGAAAAATGCATGGGAATTTTCCTGACCTAAGTTTCGACAAAATAAAGGAAATTCTAGATGCAGCAGCATAGATACGAGCAGGGATAGGATTGATCAGGCATAGTTCAGCACAAGTACTCCTGCGAACAACAGAGTAATAGAGATAGCAAGACCTAGAGCTGTCACGGGAAGATGTTCCTGAAGAGAAGGCCAAGCCTCTAAAGATAAGGTGGAACGCAAGTAGACATAAGGGATATGAGTCAGGCATACGTCTTATGAAAGGCGGGAGGGTCTTGGAAGGCATCACGAGCTCCATATTCCGTAGATTAGGATTCCGTAGATTAGGAATAGGTGTACCATGAGTAAGTCACTGCACGATGGCTACGACGGGACCCATAGAGGGCTTTCATGATGAAAGATGCTTAGAGGGGGCTGCTCTGAAACGAAAGGCAGGGCTACTAGTAAGAAAAGCCAACTGCCTACGAGTCCATTTTTTTTGTAAAATGAGTTTCGCGGGGAGATAGAGGAACACTTTGGATTTCAGTGTAAAAATACCTTTCAACTGCGCTGAATGGAGATGTCGGTCAGATGGAGCAGTTAGAAGCCTTGCTATTGCTTCCACATGCAAACACGGGGTCCAGTCCGGGATGGATCTTTTATGTTCTTAAGTATGTTCTTAAAACCTCAGAGGAGAGAGAGGTCGATCATAGGATCACTCTTGGGTAGGCGAAAAATCTGAAACAAAATAATAAGAGGAAAAGGCTCAGAGTCAGCTCCTCTCAACAGTAGTTAAATCATTGCGAGTTGTCCTAATTCAATTTCTTGAATTCTACTACTACAGAATATATTCTTAGTCGTGAGTAAAGAAAGTAAAGAAATCCTTTGAGATGGTATATCATTTAGGAACTTAAAAATAATGGGAAAGTGTACTCACTGTCTCATAGTATCAGAGACGAAAAGAGGGGACTTCCTTGAGTATAGGAAATAGGCTCGAAATAGATGTCCCTTATAAGATAGGAAAAAAAAACGTAGGCTAGGGTCCGAGGCTATAAACTCTATCTCGATAACAAAAATATGGCCTTCGACTCCCGGAAACAAGTCTTTCATTAGTAGGAAAGAAGGAGAAAGTAGCGAAACTTTTCCAGAGGCGTATGCCTATAACATTTCCTATCTCAGAAAGAAAAAGAGGTAGGAGAGAGGAAAGAATGAAGAATAAAGAGAGAAGAAAGTATAAAGCAGACAAATCGAAGAAAAATCAAATAGATGTGAAAAAGAAGACAGAGAGATCTCGAGTGGCTAAGGCTATTACCGAGTAAATATAGATAGAGGAAGGAACCAGGGACTCTCTTCTATATATCACATTCTAACTATTAAACTATATATATACGAAATGAACGGATATAGACACTCTATTATATTATACAATTAACTGAATAGACTCTGACGCCATTCTTTCTAAATTCAGTTCTGAATAACAGAACTTTCTATACGCAATTACTTATACGTAACCGATGTCTCATCTATCTATCGTAATTGGTACTTGTTTTCCATATGATATGTTGACCCTTGATCTTTTGTTCCTAACTTTTTTCATAGACTTTTTCTCTTACTGCACTTTTCACCTCTGGGTCCCTCTTTCACTTTTGACTGAGCCCAATCTTTGACTCTGAAAATGTGTATTCAAAAACTGTCGTCCATTTTGAATCAACTAGAGGACAAAGTCTTCGTAGGAAAAGTAAGAGGAATTCTTGATTGGAAAATTCATAGCATTTTCGTTCATTTTTTCTTTGCAAAGTCTTCTTCTCTCTTTCTTGTTGTCTACTCTGTCTGTCTTTGACAGAATCTTTTCTTTCTTCTTTAATTGTCGTCTATTCCATCTTTTCCTCTTCTCTTTCTTCTGCTTGTTTCTTTGTTGTCATTTACACTTTTTTTTCTTTTTCTATTTTTACTATTTTTTTTGTTGTCGTCCATTTTGAGAGGAAAGAAAGAGAACAAGAGACAGAGAGATCACTAGAAAGAAGAGATCGCGCTATCATTGTATATAAAGTGTAGTAAATAATAGTGTCTATAAAGTGCTTCATTTAGTCTGCTATGAATTGTGTCTATAAAATGTCACTGAATAATTCTGTATAGAAGGTTTTCTCATTCACTAATCGAGTTATAACTAATTGCGTATATAAGATTTCTTTCTTTTGTCCTCTTCTTCTTCTTCTAGAAGCAGCTCAAGCCTATTTGTCTTTGCTGCTTTCCATTTCCCCTTCTTTCTCTCTTTTTTTCTTTTTCGAATCTAGAAGAAGTTTGTTCTATCTGCTTTCTTTCTTGATTCTATCTACATAACGTATGTATAAAAAGATAGCGCATTTTTCCTATTCCTTTCCTGATGAGACTATCAACTAATGGCACGTTCTATACAACTGAGGCTTTAAGCGAACCTCTTTTACAAAATAGAGAGAGTGGAAGTGGGACGAAAGCCTTTCATCCTTTTCTATATTTTAGATTTTATTTATTATTTTTTTTGTTACCTTCTTTCTAACCCGGGGCGGCGCCTTATTTCGTCGCTTTAGGTAATAGATCAAATGCAATACCAAAGAGAAGTAGATTTTTCGAAGGACCTAGGGCAGTCGTCACGAGCGTTGATATGGTGCAGTTGTAGGTTCATATCCATGGCACATGCACGAGATCGAATCAAGACCTACTTCAGGAGGATGAGTGTGCGACTAAAGCACTTCTGCCCTAGGAAAAGCTAGCCCGCGTCGTCGTTCAACAAGCTCGTACTGCGTCCATAGGGTTCCCCCAGTTCTATTGCTGTGAATGGCTTGTGTTTTATCTCAGATTCCGTTTGGGTCAGTTGGATATTTTAGGTAGTAGGGCCCCGCCATGGGATGCTTCCGTGGCTGCTGGGATTTTTGGAATGTTGGCACTGGCTATTTTTGCATCTTCTTTCTTTCTAGAACTGAGAATCTTTCTTTCTGATCTTTCGATCCTCTTTTATTGATTTCTGCTTCTGTTGGGATTTTCTTTGGAGTTCTTCATACCATACAAAGAAGCATTTCTTGGATTTTGGTGCCTTTGGAATCTGGTGATAAGCCCGCAGGAGTTCTCGTTACGTACATTTACCTAGTCCAACATTTGGTCTATAGTTTGGATAGCTTGAAGAAGGAGACTCTTGCCCTCCATGGGGCTTTCTCTTCCTTTCTTTGGTTTTTTTCTGCCTCGCACATTCATCTCCTATTTCTTCTTTGTATCGTCCAGTGGAGCTCTACGAAGTATGGTTTCGTCGTCTGGATAAGTAAAGAAGGGCTTATGTTTAGAAAATCCGCTCAACGTCAACATGTCTCACCCAAGGTCTGTGTAAGGCTTCTGACCAGGATGGATTCTATATTAAGTCAGCCTACCACTTGCTCTCGTTTGACAAATCATAACATCGCATTTGATCCTCAACCCGGGAATAGCGCATACTTTTTCTCCTTTCTTTTGCATGCGACTCCATTTCGCATTAATGTCTCCATTGGAAAGAAAGCTCTATTTGAGTTTGGGAAATCCCTTCTCTCTGGTTCCTCCTCTGGGTTTTTTGAATGGGAAAGTGCGAAATACAGATGAATCTACATCAAAAAGAAAACGATGATTTACGCAGCCAAAGTTGTCATCTATTCTCCAACCAACCAAACGAAATGCAAATACGAACGAGACGAGAGTAGGGTTTTCTATTTATATTGATCTAAGATAAGCCTTGAAAACTACTTTATTTAATAGGGGAAAAAATAAAATATAGATAAGACAAAATCATACCTTAAGATAAAGTTGTTGTGCACAAGTCGCACCCGTAACTTTGCTGACAAATCGACTCCTACTACTTTCTTTCTAACTTCGGGGCAGAATCAGAACAAGTAATTTTTAGGCTATGTTGTGTCCCTGGGGACCTACTAGTAAGTATACCATGCATTATGGATTCCGTTCAATTTACTAGACCAAAAAAGTTCTCTCATGAGCATCTGAAAGCTGCAGAAATCTTATCTTAAGACGAAGAAAAGAAAAAAAAATACACTATGGGACAGAATAAACGTGGAGAGATAAAATGAAAACAAAAAGATATCTTAATCCAAACAAAAAAAAAGAGAGACCCGGAAGGGTCGGACAAGAAAGAAAAAAAGACGAGAAAAAAGAAAGAGACCAAGTTCGTTAACGCAGGGACCGCGGATCCAACAAAGGGAAGAAAAAGAGAAAAGAACAAGATGACGAAGAGAGAAAAAAAGAAAAAGGGGGAGAAATAAACGCATATTTAAGAATAAGAACAAAACAATGAAACAACACAAACAGGATTTTTTACGAATTAATCACATCTATCAAATAATACAAATGAAGAAAAAAGACGAGAAAAAAGAAAGGAGTCCTCGAAATGCTCCTTAGGCAGTACATTATAGAAATATGTATTTTTTTTCTATATTTATTGGTTTAGTTTTTTTTATGAAAAGATGTATTGTATAGAGATAGTATCTATTAGATATATATTGGTTGGTATGCGAGGGCAGAATATATTATTAGTACATCCATTTGATTCTTTGTAAAAAGTACAAAAAATCTCAATGGACTGTTACAATATTCTAAGAAAGAGAAGAATAGAATCCAATCCCAACGAATCTTGGGCTAACCAGCGAAAGCAAACAAATTCTAATCAAGTAGTAGAAACTCGCCTACTTATGATAAATAAAGGACTATTTCCAACTCTTCCCTACCCAGCTCGCCCTTAACGATCTCTGGGAACAGAATTAAGATAAGTGGAATGGTCGACGGAGCGAGTCAGCAGCAAACAAAAAAGAATTTCACTTTTGTTTCTTATGTGGGTAATCTCGTAGAGCAACACCTTCCAAATGGAGAAGGGGGTGGTTCGAGCTCTACCATAGCATAGATCCTACTATTTTATGGTATTCATCTCTAGCTTTCAAGAGACTGGAGTATCGATTCTCTCTAGAAGTCTTGGAGAGTATTCCCATCCGCTTTCATGCAAGGTCCCAGAGTAGGTATCTATTCGTAGGCAAAAAGCGAGATAGCCACTAAAGCAGACACATCCATTCATAGATGACAGAATCCAAACCCCAGGACGTAGCCCTCTGATTTCTTTCTCCGTAAGGTGACATAAACGAATTCCAAGAACCGGGTAGTGGCGGCGGAGCATTCTGCACCTTTGTTCGAGAAAGGTGAAGTCAGATCTGTTTCTAGGTATTCATGAGCAGGATCCTTAATTATTCAAAAAGGAATAGAAGCACACACTACTAGAGAAATATGGAAATGGAGCTCTCACTCGATTCGTATAGAAAGAGAATCTTATAGAAAGAGAATCCAAGCAGAAGGAGAGAGTAGAGAGACAGAGGAGACAGAAAGAGAGAGAGAAAGAAGTCAAATAGAAAAATAATAATAGAAAATAACAATTAGGAATCTTTCTAATGAATCTTTCTTATTATGGCAGGTTTTTCCTACCACT
>JAYMSN010000017.1:0-16958 GCA_036897865.1 Plantago maritima
TAGCTTGCATGATCCGAAGTGGAAGATGGCAAATAGGAAATAGGAGATGGGAAGCTTTGGAGCCGAAATAATGGCACTTTAGATACGAAATTCCTTAGATACGAAATTCTTTCCAACAAAAGACTAGGACTGAAAGAACTTCGAGTCAATGACTCTTATATACAATGCTAAGAAAATGCATTATTCACTTGCTACTGGAGTCTACATTCTATACGAAAAAAGTGACCAATCCATAGGAACACAAGAAAGAAGACTCGTAGAAAAAAGACAAGTATGTTCCTTCTCTATTTTAGGACAACAACGAGAGGGAACTCATTTCTATGTGCATTCCCAAACTAAAATAGACGACAAAAAAACAAAGAAGAAATAGGAGAAAAAGAAGGCAGAATCAGAAAGAAGAAGAGGAAGAAGATCTTTCCTAGGCCAAGTTCTAGTTTCTATTTCTTACTTCTTTTTATTTTCTAAGGTGAAATGACTTCAAATGACTACTTTTTAGCCAGGCAGGAGTCGCCTTTTTCTCTATTCTTTATTTTCTTTCTTTTTTTGCTAATTTCTAGTTAATATTTTTACTGGAATTTAGAATAATATAGATTATGCTATGTCGTTTCATGAATTGCTTGCCCAAACGCATAGAAAACAAAACAAATCTAAGTCGTTGAAAAACCACTATTCTTAGTTTTTTTCGTTCTACTTCATTTTTTCTTAGTCGCAGGTCCAGCCTTCCTTGGCAGGATTTCCTTTTCTGTTTCATACTCTTCTCTCTCCTTCCCTTGTTGGACCACTTTGGCTAGCGACAGAGTTTCTGCTCGGTTTTTTTCTCTCCTTGTATGAATCGGGACTAGGTCTCGCGTTCAGTAAGTAGCTGGTTTCGTGTTCGTAGTTCGCGCTTTACTTGGTATGGAACTGGATCTTCTCTTTTCTTCTTTCCTTTGCTTTCTGACCCTTTTTTGGGGTGGTGGGTCTCTGCTTCCCTTCTAAATCTTCTCTTTTCTTTCTGTTGCTTTTCATCTACTTGCCTCTCTCCTTCTTTCTCTTTTTCTTAGGCAAGCCTTCTCTGTATTCAGCGACTTGTCTTCTACTCTAGGAATTCTTTAGATTAGGTAAGAAAGAAAGGAATTTCGGAATATTCTTCCTACAGGAAAGCATTCCAACTGCTTTCTATATCCTAATATTCCATTAATTTACCCTACTTCTGTTCCCTAGGATTTAAGTTAGAAATAATATTTTTTTAGGAGTACTTTTGATCTCCCTCATGAGACTTGGGTTGAAGGTTTATTCCATCCAGTCCCTAAAAAACAACTATTTCTTTTCTTAGATCTTAGCTTCGATTTAATTCATTTCAAAGTGATATAATATTAGGAAGAAGCTTCTTCTTTCTAAAGCCTGTTTGTCGACTTTGTAGATTGTATACCACGGGTTAGGGGACGGTGGTGGAAGCTAAAGCTTTTTTTCTCCCTATTCCTATTTTTTCTTCTTTATCAATTATGAAATAAAAATGGAATGCATTTTTGTTTAACATTAAACCAAATGGTTGGTTGCTGAGTTTCTGTTCTGTAAGGAAGTCTCCTCTTCTCATTTTTGTTAGTTCCATGCTGGTCTTAAAACTTTTTCTTTGTGTAAGTTAGATATATATTGTTGGGACGAGTCTAAGCTAAAAAGTGAACATTTAGAATGCTGGAATTTCATACACGGAAGGTAGTTCAAGTCCTTTTGTATAGATTCCTTTCTAAGTGGGAGTTTTCTTTTTCTTGGCTTCCTGGACTTTCTCTCTCCTTCTTCCTATTGACTTATTTATCCCTTTCTTTTTGGGAAGCGGGATTGGGTTGGTATATTCCTAGCTATATTCCCTATTTCTTCTATTATCTAATTATTCTTATCTTCTTTTCTCTTACTTATTTTCTTTCCCCCTTCTTTCTACTCTGCCCTCTTTTAAATTTCTTGAGTCGAACGGAAACCGGGTTAGCGGGAGGGGGCTGGATGGATCTGTCTATCTTTGTGCATCTTGGCTTTTGAATGGAATCTCTTTATTTATATACAATGATTTTGCATTCTTTCGTCCGTTCTATCTCAAATAGATGATCTCTTTTGCTATTCTTTCTCTTTTTCTTCTTTTTCTCTCCTCTTCTCTCTTCCCAGCTCTATCTCCTTTTCCATTCTCCCTTTGGTGGTTCGAGGGAACTCTGTTAGTGAACTTGGATCTACTTTCGCTTTTTCTTTCTCCTCCCTTTTCGATTTCCCCTCATCTTTCTCTCTACTTTCGAACTCTCTTCTCTGCCTGTGATTCTTTCTTCCTTCATTCTCTCTTTTTTCTCTTTTTTTTCTGCTTTTCTTTTTGTGGAATCTAATACTCCTATCGATTGGGAATACTCATATCGATATCGTAGGAAAAGTGAGTTGTTATATACGACGACTCTCTCTCATTCTTTCTTCTACTTTAGACTTTCTTTCTATTCTTTCTGTCCTCTTCTTTCTTTCTCTGCTTCTCTTCTCTGTCTCCTTTTTCTTCTACTTTCTACTTCTTTCTACTTAGGACTGCAAAAGGGAATCCCCAAATCTTTTTCTTTTTGGGACGACAATCGGAGACGCGAATCCTAGAACTGTATATGCTAAAGGCGGTAAAGCGTCTCATCTTTCTATCCGTCCTGCTTTTCCCCTTGGGACTTGACAGAGAGAGTCGACTTCGGTACTCTTCTTTCTGGCTCCTCTACTTTTTCCGACACTCCATACGAAATATACGAGATATGGGCACTGTCGGATCCGGTTTCCTTTTGGAAGATCCTTGATTAGATCTCCTTTCTCTACGTCATGGCACCCTATTTTCCAATATTCCAAAATAGGTATGAGTAATCAGAAGATTGCACATGCATTCTTTCTATACACAATTCCTGCGCACACTTCATTCATTTGGAGCAGAAATGGTAGAATTTTCTATCTATGACTCCTTTAGATCTTGGGACTAACTGGGAGAAGTTTGACTACTCCATTCCTTCTCTACTAATTTGGGACTAACTGTGCGAACTTTCCCTCCTTCATTCCCTTGCACTTTTCTTTTCCTCTTCGAGACCTCCACTAGGTTTCAACTAGACGTGATCGAGACGCGAGCGATGTGTCTGATCTTTCTCTACTCGATTCCTTCTCTACTATTTTCGCAGCACTTTCTCTTTTTCTATACGTCATTCCTTCTTAGACTTTTGTTGAACGATGTCTGATCTTTCTATACGCTCGTCTATACGAAATGACTGGAATTCAATTGCACTTCATATACACAATTACTGCGTACCCTTTTTTGGAAGAAAATGCCTGACTTCCAGTAAGCCAGCCATCACAGAGCTTCCTGGAGACTGGAAGGAGACTTGAGAAGGAGACTGGAACGAGACGTGAGCGATGTCTCATCTTTCTATCTATATAGAATTACTTAAGAGACTTATCATGAACGATGTCTCATCTAACTATACGAAATGACTGTAATTCGATTTCATCTTCTATACGATTTTAGAGAGAATCTACCAAATAATGACACGACTTTCTATCCACTTTCTATACGCAAGAACTTCTCTTCCCTTTCCTTTCTTTAGGAAACGACTGTTCTACCAAGCAATTACTTCCAATCACCGAGCACTCTGGAGACTTTGAAAACTAGACTGGAACGAGACGCGAACGGGGTCTCATCTTCTATACGCAGAAATGACACAATGACTGGAATTCCATTGAATCTTCTATATGCAACTACTCGAATGAAGGAATCGAATCCAGAAAAGAAGTGACTGTCCGAACTTTCTATACACAATTACTTCATACCCAGAAGAAAATCACGGAACTTTCTATACACAATTACTTGCACACTTATTTATATACATCAATACCTGAGCTTCCTATACGCAATTCCAATTGACCTCTGCCTCTGCATTATTGACTCCAGGGAGATTTTTGGAGACTTATTTGATACAAATGTTGGACTCTTTTTTCCTATATTCTTGCGCGATTTCTTCCTATTTGAATACTCATTTGGACTTGTTTTATTGAGAATCTCTCCTTCTTTCTAACAAATAGACGACAACATTACTAGAAAGAGATCCCTTTTTGCCTTCTTTCTCTATGATTGGGCATAGAATGGACGACAAACAAATACTCTTTTTTTCCCTAGGATTTGATGGAAATGGACGACAACAAAAAACGCACATTTTTCTTCTGTTTTCAGGTAAATAGACGAAGGACTCATTTCTTTCGGATTTGATAGGAAATAGACGACAACCAAAATAGAGAAAGAAAAAAGCAATAATCAATAAAGAGACAGAATAGACGACAAATGAAGAAAGTAGAGAAAGAAACGAAGAAGAGAAAAAACAAATAACAAACAAAGAGAAAAAGAAAATACAAAGATTGAAAGAAACCGAGAAAATAGAAATAAGAAGAAAAAGAATGAGTCAATGATTGAGTCAGGTAGAATGAAATATTACTTATATGAAGAATGAGAATCAATATATAGAAATGACAACTTTACAAATTCGCCAATTTCCAAAATCAAAAAAACAAAAAGAAAAAGTGGATTGGTATTTGATTATTTAGGACTTTTCGAACTGAACGCAATCCAAAAGATAGAACAGAGGGCGTTGGAATGAAATTGTTGTTGTTGTCCTCTATTAAAAAGCAAATGACCTAAAAGAGACCCAACAAATGTATATGACAAAAATCCACGAGATCCAAAATGTTTATTGGAATCGAACAGAAGAACGGACAGGAGAATTCCTCGTCATCTAGTTGACTTAAGCAGAGAGCAAATAAAGAAGCAAAATGCAACTCCAAACAACTCTTTTCTTTTTTCATCCTCCTTTTCTTTTTAGCACAATCAAATAACAAAAAGAGGATAAGAATAAAAAGGAAGAAAGTAGAATAGTAAACAAGATTCAAAAGACAGAAGGAAAAAAGAGAAGAAAAAAGAAGAATCTTTAGAAGAATCTTGGAAAGAAGAACAAAAGAAACAAGAAAAAGAGAAGGACTAGAGTCAAAGAGAAAGAAAGAGAGAAAGGAAAAAGAGAGGAGAGAAAAGGCGGAGAGAGAGAAGATCAGAGCTCAGAGAGAAAGGAAGGAGAGAGTAGAAAGAGAAAAAAAAAGAGAATATTGGAATGGAAAAAAGAAATAGAAGACAAAGCTAGAGAAGAGAGAGGAGAAAGAAGAGAGAAAGAGAGAACAAGAAGAAAAGAGGAAAGGATAGGGAAGGGTTGGGAAGAGAGAAGACTAGAGTTAGAGGAAGGAGAGAGAGCTATGTCGTTAACGCTAGTCTCATCCCGAAGAGAGAGGAAAGAAGACAGAGAGCTAAACGCGTAGATAAGATCCAATACTACAAAGTCAGGATTTACTAGGAACTTAGTAAAGGAAAGAAAAAAGAGAAGGAGAGAAACCAACCCAAACGACACTCTGGAGCTCAAGCTAGTACCAGTCTAAAAAATAAGGGGAAGGGAAAGAAAGAGAAAAGAGAAGAGGCCTAGTTCCGAACGCGAGAACCAATCAACAACAAGGGAAGACAGAGAGAAAGATGTAGGACCCAAGGGAAGTGAAAATGAGAACACTTAAGAGAAGAGAGGGCAATCACGAACTTACTAAAGGCTTGGAACTTAGCAGAAAAGAAAGAAAAAACAACCCAAGGACAAGCAAACGATTCAAGGAAAGAGTCAGAAAGAAGAAAAGAAGGCAAGAAGAAAAGAAGGAAGAAAGAAGAGAGAGAGAAAGAGACCGAGAGCGCTCACGCGCGATACCTTTGGACAAGCCGATAGGAAGAACGAGTCAGAGAGGAGCCAGAGTCGAGAGTCTAGGTCAATTTCGAAGGAAAAAGAGAGAGTTTCTACATCGAATTTCTTGTCGTCCATGAAGTTCTATTCTTCTAGGGAAAGCATTCCCAAATCTCCAAAGGGGGAGGGGAATTCCTTTTGATTTCTTCTAGTTTTTGTTGTCGTCTATTCGGCATTGAAGAAACTCCCAAATCCCTTGCAATTCGAAAGCAAGCAAAGGTAGGATTCTCTCTGGAATCCATACGGAAAAAAGGAGTTTTTGTTTTTCGTCCATTCCGAAAAGAGAGAGTCTTTCAAAATGAATATACAAATAGGAAATCTTTGCGTAAGAATCAATGAAAAAAAAGCAATACTGAATCAAGAAATAGCAAGAAATGTGTATAAAACACGTATAAATTGAGTCAAAAATGCAGAAGTCCATTAGGAATTGCGTATAGGAAGCTAGTTCGGTCAGAAAGGTATTTTGAGTGATGTATATATGTATATAAGTGTGCAAGTAATTGTGTATAGAAATGGATAGAAAGTTCCGTGATTGATTCCCAGGTACGCAGTAATTCTGTATAGAAAGTTGTGTCATGTAGTCATTCAGGGAAACTCGTATAGAAAGTCCAATCGAATTCTCGTAATTGTTTAATTGCGTATAGAACGCGGAGACGTCGTTCACGTCTCGTTCACGCCTCGTGCAAGTCTCAGTGAGGTCTCATAGCGTATCGAAGCTTGCAAACAATTACGTATAGAGAGTTCGGACACTCCGAAAGTCCAGTTGAGTAATTGCGTATATATAAATAAGACATCAGTCTCCTTTCTCCTTTAGGTCTCCTTCAAGTAGCAGTGATCGAAGTTATGGCTTAGTAGAAGTCAGTCATTGCAGATAGAAAGAGGAGACTCGTCCTACGGTTGAAGTCATTGCAGATAGGAAGTTCGGGCAGTCCGAAAGTCCAGGGAAGGAATTCTATATAGATGCGTGACTGCATCCACTCTCTCGGTCCAAAAATCCCAAAGGGGGAAAAGCGCAAGAGGGAATGAAGGATAGAAAAACATGGCATTTAGTCAGAAAATCTGTCTCGAACAATTACGTATAGAAAGGGATGGCAGATGAGTCATTGAGGAATGGCGTAGATATAGGGAAATAGTGCAAAGTCGAATCCGAGTAGAGTCGATTAATCACTCCTGCGAAGCCAAGTGCCTACTTCGTCCAATTCTGGAAGAGAAAGAAAGCCGTGTAAAAGTCAATGATGGAAGGAAAGGATCCAATTACGTATATATAATATAGATGAGTGACTGAATCTAGATCTCCGTCAAAGAAAGGGAAAATGCAAGAGGGAATGACGTAGTGAAGAGCTTTTCGAGACTAGACATCGGAGACTCAGAAACGAGACTTCAGACGACACACAAGATACGAAGTGCCAGTTTCCTCCTTCTTTCTTTTTGCAAAGATGGGATGCCCCTCTCTACTTCCCACTCGAATTCCCATGCCAATCCGAAACCCCAGTCCCTTCCCTTGCTCCCAATCCCTTGAAAAAAAGAGAGGAAAGAGAAAAAGAGAAAGAGACAAGAGAAAACAAAGAGAGAGAGAAGAGAGGAGAAAGAAAAAAAATAGAAAACTTCTCACAAAAGATCAATAACTGAGCAACAGACAGAAAGAACCAAAGAAGAGAAAGAAGAAAAGAGAGAAAAAGAAGGAAAAAGAGAGGAAGGGAGAGAAAGAAAAGAGTCAGAGATAAAGAAGAAGAAAAGAGAGAGAAAAAGAATCAGAGAGGAGAGATCGAGACAGAGAAACAGAGTAGACGAAAGAGAGGGAAGGAGAATAAGACGAGGACAGAAGGAAGAGAGCAGAGAAGGGAGGAGATAGAGATCGCTCCGCGAGGTCTCATTGGATCCAATAAGATAGAAATGCTTTCACTAGCAACGAAGAGTTCACCAATCAAAGAAAAATTCTAGGAAGTCCACTGGGAATTTGGGGACTCAGACATAAGACCCTGAGAGTGTTGCAGGGATAGAACCATCTTACCTACCAGTATAGAAACAAAAAGAAAAGGAAAAAAAAGAAAGAAATGGGAAGCGATGGGAAGGAGAGAGAGAAGATCAGAGAGGAGAAGGGATTGGGAGAAAGAGAGAGGAAAGTTCGCGAAGACAACCAACCTATGTCGCTACGCGGGGCCCATCCTCCAAAGAGAAAAAGCTTTCCTACAGACGCAGAAAAAGGAGAATAGGAATCGAAAAGTCCCAAAAAAACTCCGCTTGAGAACTAGGGACCAGGGGCACGCACTCAGAAAAAGAGAAAAGAAGCAGAACAAAGATGTTCCACTTACTTACTTTAATAAAATGACTAAACGACACATGTACTTGCTCATACAAGTCAAAACCAAAAAGAAAAACAAAAGGGAAGGAAGAGAATAAGAAAGAAGACAGAAGAAAAGCATGCTTTTTTACCAAAAAGAAAAACAAAAGAAAGAAGAACAGAGACCACCTTCCCTAATCCCAGTCCCATAAGGAAACGCAGACAAAGAAGAAAGGCGGCAGAGAGAAGGAGGAGTAGAAGAGAGGACAGAGACAGAAGGTAGAACAAAGACGCTAGCAATAGTCCCATCAAGCCGGAATGAGAGAGGAAAGAACAAGAGTTAGAGAGAGGAAGAGAAAGAAAACTCCAAGCTAACGAAGGTCCCAGTCAAAACAAGGAGACACAGAGTCAGAGAGAGAGAGAGAAAAAGAGTAGAGAGATAGTCCCAACTCTCCAGTACAAGGACAATTAATGTATAAAAAAGAAAGAAGAAAGAAGAGAAAAAGTAAAATAAATAGAAAAAGAACAAGTCAAAAAGAAAGTAAAAAAAAACAAAAGAAGGGATAGAGATGTGGGATCGACCACAGCAAAAAAAGCAATGTTCCTAGAACAGTTTGGAAAGTCAGGAGAGACCCTCACTTCAAACAAAAACAATAAATCTTATCTAAAATCAAAGAGCTTTTAAAAGCTTGTCCATTGTTTATTTAATTGCATGCGCTTTATTTCTAATGTATTTGTTCATTAATAATAGATTTATAGAATGAATAGAGTTTATTTCAATTTATTATTTTTACTTAATAATAACTATTATTATTTAATATAAAATAAAATTATGACTACTCCTTAAATTAACTATAATAATAATTTATTAATATTATATTCAAAGGTTTTAGTAATCATTTTTATTTATTTCGTAAAATCCAAAAAATTTCCTCGATCTAGATAACGTAAATTGTACAAGATAAGATTTCATTGTTGTTTTTTATTACAAGAAAATATCTAGTTTTTTTTTCATTGATAATTTAAAAGTAAAGTAGCAAAACTCTTAATCTGAATAATCTGAAACTTAAACTTAACAATTTTTCATTCTTTAAATTACTTTTCTAATAAATTTATTAGAATTTTTTAAGTTAAAATATGATTATTTCTCCTCGACATCTCTCGCTTACTTGCGATCTGAGATACTTGTTACTATACTTACTTACTTACTCTTATTATAGAATTAGAATATATATAGTAAATTAAGGGTTTTTGGAAAAGACTGGACGGGAATATTTTGTTGAGTAAAAGTAAAACAATTAATTATTTTTATAACAAAAACTAAGATAAACCACTGTAGTCACAGAAAAAGCATGATTTGAATAAGTTCTCATATCTTTTAAATTTATATTAATCTAAATATATACAATGCATTTGATAAATAAAAGCATTCTTATGTATGTAAAAGTTAAGTATAAAAATGCATTTATTGGTTCGTGCAGGGGGTATAATGATTATCTTCTTTATTTACCTTAACTTTATGATATATCAAACTTAACCGAAATTTAATGCATTTAAGTTTTGCTTTGACATCCACCGTTTCTTAGAGTGTAGCAGACCAGGGCCAGCGTCTCGTCCTTATGCGCCCGATTTCTATTCTATGCCTTTAGTTGCCATTAAATTCTTTTAAGAAGCATCTTTGCACTTTTTTTATCTCATTTACACATTTTTATACTTACATAATTTTTCGTTTTCAATTTTATCGAGAGGTCCTTGGGGCTTTTTTCCTATATCTCTGCCTTTTTCTTTTTTGTCGTTGATTCCGTATTTGTTTAAAAGCAGACTTTTTGTTGTTGTCTATTCTATATTTTTATTATTCTGTTGTCTTGCTGTCGTCCTTTTCCTTTCGAAATTTTAATTTTGCTTCAAAGAAAAAGAATACATTTTTGAAATGGGGAAATGTTTTAGTGCATATTTTACATATTTTTACAGAGATAGATTTATTATGGTGGTTTATATTTTTTTTTACATAAATGTTTATGAATATATTGATTCACTATATATGCATATTATACGGATTAGATATAGATCTAATGTATATTCACTCAATGGATTTCTTGCAAAAAAATGCTTGGTTAAAATTATTTAATATAGAAAGGATTCTATCTTTTTTTTGATATGATTTTTTTAATTCTTGAAGCAGGGGTCGGAATTCTTTCCATATTCTTGTCTCTACTTCGGGTTCTACTAGAACTATTATTATTACGTTGTGTCTATGTACGTACTTGGCATGTTCAGATCTAGTTCTCGGTTATCTTTCTATGATTACAAATAAAGTTTGTTTTTCTTTTGTTTTCTCTTTCTGCTCTTTGTTGTTTTTTGTTTTCTTCTTTCTGTATCTTTCTTGGTCTTCTGTGTCTTTTGCATTAGGAGTCTGGATTCGGTTTTTTTGGTGTAAATCATCTTTTTTTTTTTCGGTTTGGGATGAGGACTCCAGTGCGGTCTATTCTACGTTTATCTTTTCCTTTTGGGTGCTTAGCTTTGGTTCTCTTTGTCTAGTTGGACTGATGTATTTCTCGGCTTTTTGAGTCCGTCGCTCGCCTACGTGCACCGTTGGAAGACTGGAGTAGGGCCTGTTTGTGAGAGCAGTCTGCTATAAAGTCTGGTGGGCAAGGGACGGCGTCGCCTTGGGGGTTCTTGATCTTTTCGTGTCGTCCTCTTCTATAGGTGGTGCATAGATTGGAGCGGCGTGAGAAGTGCCGTCTTCACGTATCAAGTCTCTTCTTGACGTACTGGCAGCTAGTCCAATTCTTCTTCTTTCTTGGTTTTCATCTCTCTTTTCTCTTCTTTTTCTTTCTCTCCTCTTTTCTATTCTCTCTCTTCTTATTGTTTTTCTGCTTATTTGAACCTCGAGGGACTTTTTCTTTTGTTTGTTCTTTTTTAGGAGTTTTTGCTTTGCTTTTTACAATCTTTTCGAAGTCCTTTCTTTATATTTCATTTCGTAATAGAAGCTATGCTATTTTTCTTGTTCAATTATTTGAATAAGATAATGGTTGGATCTTCTAGGATATATTTTTCTTGGTTTTTGCTTTGGTGAGACGACTTAAGCTTTTATTTGTCTCAGTACTTTTTTTTTACTGAGTGAAGGTAGATTGACCTATTTCCCTCACTTCTGTTCTCTCTGTGACTCTTATTTTTTCATGCGTTTCTTTTCTTTTTGTCTTTGATTGTTTTATTATGTCATTTTTTCTTCTCTTCTTTTTTTTCTTTCTTACTGTCGGGTTGTTCGAAGTATTTTTCGGATTAGGTTATAGTCTTCCGGCTTCGACTCTGTGTTCAACTCAGCTGAAATTTCCAAAAATTCTCTTGGAAAACTCCTTTGGAAGGAGGTCTCGTTTTGAACCTATATCTTATCTTTAATACTCTGCAAAATGGTATTATAGCTATAGTATGCTTTTCTTTTATGAATATGAACGGCCTGCATGCAAGGAATCCTCTGATCCCTTCTTTTTTTATTATTTTCCTTTCTTTTTTACTTATATTATTATATATTCTATACGCTTCCTTTTCTCTTGGTTTCTTTAAAATCTTTTTTTTATGTCTTTCTTTTTTCTCATTCTCCCCCGAATCTTGTTCTAATACAGCCTCTTTGTCTATTTACTGGCTAAATAAAAGTACATGTCTATAATGTATATAAATTAATTAATTAATTATTAATATATATAATTTAATTATTCGAATCACTGAAGCACGACTTCTCATAGCGTATTCATGTGTTTAGGCTGGTCTTCGCATCTTACCTTTTCTTGGATTTGTCTTCTTTTTCATTTTTTTTTTAATCCGGACTGTCGTTTCCAATCCCTCTAGCTTCTTCCCCACGGGACTCACTTAGCCTTCGATATCCTTTTTTACTCTTATCCTAACTTATTCAATAAAATCTTTCAGGGCCAGTCTTTTTTCTATTTGATCGTATTTTATTTATATACTAATAGTAATATGGATCCTTTTCAGTGAATTAGGTTCTAAAAAATTCCTCGTGCAAAGTTTCCTTTTCTGTCTAAGAGGATGTGGTCAGGAGGCCGGCTCGCACATTTATCTCGAATTTCTCTTTTCCTGTCCTACGGAGATCTTTTCACAAAAGGTTTTAATTGTCAATCAAAAGTGAAATCTACCTTGTCCCGGATTTGGTAGAAGTTTTCGTATGTAGCCCAGCGTGTCTGGTTTTGATTTGATGGTATGCTGGGTATTTGGTCCACTTTTTGTTTACTATGTTTATTTTATATGTTTATTTTATATGTTCAGGATTTTCTGGTTTTCGATTCTTTGATTGAAGTGGTTTCCCTTTTTTTGTAGTTGCACAAGAACTCTTTTTTCGAATCAATTATGAAAGACTCTTATTAGACTTATTTATATATATTGAATAGAAAAAAACTCTATTTATTTGACTCTATTAAAAAATGTATACGCTAGGTGTAAAAATTATTGTGAAATGACATATTTGTACGAAATACCTCGCCCTTTTTTCTTATAGGGTATAAGAAGATTGCTCTAAAGAGAAGTATCTCTCCCCATATTTCCCATGACTCATGGTCTACGAGATTTCTATTTTATTTATGTATTGATACCTTGTTTGTTACATCAAAAACCTTCTACTTCTCTAAATTATTAATTTATTTAATGTATGTGCAAAAGATCTATATGGTCTATTATATATCTATGAGAGATGTTTGAAATGTATCCTCCTCTGGGTAACTCTCCTAATATAAGGTTTTCCTCTATCGTAAGAAGAAGAGATCTTGACAATCTTGGTAGCTCAATGTTCGCATTTTTTTGATGTTTCTATTATTCCTACTCTTTGTTAGACCATGGCCTAGATAAGGCTACTCCGTTATTTGTCTGGCCGTTGTATTTATTTCACCCTCGTTCTCGTTTCAAAGGGGGATGGCTCGTACTTGTTTTATATTTGAGTCCTTTCTCTTTTTTAGGATGGTCAAACTCCATTTTTTCTCCGACTCTCTAGCAAGTTTTCCTTCGGAAAGCTTTTTTCATAATTCTATCTTATGGCGGATATTTATTTCTAGAGCTAGTTTTTTGCCATAGCAAATTTGCCCTTCTCGGACTGCGCGCAAAGCTCGTATTTATATCTCTATATTATATATTAAGTATGTTGATCTTTCCTTCTTGGGTCAGAGCATCGACTTTCTCTTATGGATTTCTTAGAAAATGAATGAAGCATATACTGCATTTTAGTATCTCTCTAAGCCGTATTTTCATTAGAAGATGCTTTTTGAATCAATTTAGTCAACGAGTCCGGCTCTCTTTATATATGTTTTTTTTAGTCACTACTGGTCAACGAGGTCTCTATTGAGGATAACTTGGAAAGGCCTAGCCTTTCTTTGTTTGCCCTTTGTCCGCTCTCTTATCCCGATTTCTTCCTCGCTCTTTATTTTTTGTTCTTGTTGTCTTTTCTGTTCTTCTTTCCTTTTCGATTCTTTCTGGTCTTTCTCTTTGATATTTTTCATAGTCTCCGCGTTCGCTTTTTGCTTTCTTTCCTTCTTTCGAAATATTCTTTAGCTTCCCGAAGTCATGTGGGTCTTTCTTGAGATTTATTTGTACTTACACTTGCTTTCTTTCGATTCAATGTTTCTATTACAGAGTATGGGATCGAAGGCTTTCTGAAGTGCATTTTTCTCCTCCAGGTTAGGACTCCTGTTTCCTGGTCTTCTGTTCTTTGTTTTCTTCATTTTTTTTTCCCGTAAAAAAGGATTCGAACCTTTGTCTTCTACCTTCTTTTGCGATGTCTTGAAATGCGGAATCCCCGGGAATTTTGTTCGTCTTTTTTCTTTTTTATTATTCTGTCTTCTTCTCTGACTTGTTCTAGTTGTCTTTAGTCTGGAGAAGATTTCTTTTTTCAACTTTTCGTTCTCTATTCCATCTTTACTACTTGCAATCTCCCTTTGGTTTCTATTCATTATTCAATTTTATCGTAGATTTTGGTCCTATGAATAGGCATGAGACGTCGAATAGATTCCTTTAAATCTTGCATTTGAATAGATAAAGTTTGGTTATCAACTTTGTTTTTGAAATAGGTGGAAATTTTTCTTTATTTAATTTTCAAGGAATCCTCGTGTTCGAGCTAGCCCAAAAGCTTTCTTTCTTTATGACATGTTCATGCACTCAGGTGTTTTTCGCATATCGGTCGCATAAAGGAAGGGCTGTAAAGATCTTGTTTGCTTTTCGTTTTCCATAGTGTATTGCTCGATGTTATCATCCAATTTCCCTACTTAGGGGAGGGGACTTAGCTCTTCTAGTACATAATACTAGGCCCAGTCCTAAAGTCGTAAAAAAACTGCCCGCTCCCCATATACTTCAATCTGCACACTACTTCTGGTCGAAGATTTTATGACCTCTCTTCCAATAGGGTTGAATTCATAGACTCTTTTCTAACTTTTTTTTATTTCTAGTGAAAGGCTGCCAGCTGACAGCATATAATTAAATTTTTTTTAATGGATGATCTGATCAGGAAGATTAAAGGGAGAAAGAAGTCCTACTTTTTACTGAAATCTAACATATAGAAAAAACAAAAAAGTGTTCTTTTCAAGTGACATGAATATGACAGCAAAAGAGAAATCAATTGGAAAAAGCTCTTTGAAGCAAGAAGTGGGAGCAGTAAGTTCTTTCTGCAATCATCCATAGAATCTTTTTCTTGGTACGGAGTAGAATGGTTGTTTGTAAAATGAGTTTTGTGGAGAAATATGGAAAAAGGCAAATGAATAACCTATTCCTTTGGGCCCGGTTTCATAGGTTTATTCGCGACTCTGCTTTACAATTATGGCAGCGCTGGCTACCTTCATGAGGATGTTCCGTGCTCTTGCTATCTCTATCATGGACATTTCTCGCTATTTTGTAGGGCGTATTCCAATTTTTTTCTTCGCGTAACCCGGCTTTTCTGTCGCAGGCTAGTTGTCATTTGTTTTGGGGTCTAATAGGTCCTCCATGACGCCGGTGTCCATCCTCCCTGCGTATATGGCCTATAAATAAGAGATCTTTCTTCTTCGTATCCAGCTGCTTCACCGCATAACATAAGTAAAATGTCTTCGTAGGAAGTTGGGCTTTTCGCCCGAAAAGCGCTTTCTGGTACACCTTACTGATTTATACTTTTATACTAGAATCTTCTCTTTTATACTAGAATTTTCTGCCGCATGCGAAGAAAAAGAGAGAGGGAAGAGACGCCAGGGTACTCCTGGTGTAATAAATCACCCCCGGACGACGACTCCAGGTAAATATCTTGAATCAAGTCTACGAAGACGCTCCCTTGGTTTACTGTTTTCTTTGCATTTGTTTTCGTAAGCCATATGGACTATCCTAACCGGGGTCCCTAGATCTAACAGTTTCAAATCTAATATTATACAATTTTTTGAGTAAAGTAATAAATAAGGGTCTTTAATAAAAACAAAAGAAACTTCTTAGAATGACAATTCATAGGAAAAGTTAAAAAGAAAACGGAAAAAAAGGATGACTTCTATATTACAATAAATAAAAACAATAAATAAAAGAAATAAACTCAGAATCCTATAGGAAAAATATACTATAGAATTAAGTAAATAGAAAAGAAGAGTTAACCGAAACATGCAAACAATCGTAGAAAAACGAACTAACATTTGCTTTCTCTATATATAATATAAAGGAAAAAAGCAGAAAAAAATGAAAAAATACAATTAATTAAGCATCCTTAAAAGAAATCCGTAGAACAACAATTCAATAATTAGACGAAGACACTAATTGGTTAACACCAACTAAAATGAAAGCGTGCACTGAAGAGAAAAACAGCAAATGGCTTCCAGAGAAAATTGTTATTCAATCCGGTCAACGAAAAGAAAATACTAATTTACCTTTATTTTTCTTATTAATTAACTTATTACTATTACTATGAACTAATTTACATCAAAAATCTTGTGTACTTGATTGAAGTCAACACAAAAAATTTCAAAAATACAGGAATTGGTGCGCACTGGGGCTGTGTCTCTTGTATATAAGAATGCTAAATGAAATCCTTTTCCATGCAATCAGCATGAATCAAAGAATAAAATCTGTAGAACAAACAAGAAATAAAAAACGAAAGAAGAAAGAACCCTGCCTACTTACTTATACTTACTTATGATTTATAGACTATATATCTGCGTAAAAAGATTCATATACCCTCGCTAAGAAAAAAGAGATGTCCGTCCCCAAAAAGGAATCCCTATAACTAATATATTTACTCCATGTTTGGGCAATTAAAGACATCCTTTCAATTCAAATGGAATAAATACAAAAATTGAAAATAAATTTTATATTATATATAATGGAACCTTATTAGAATTAAACCACGAGCATACATTTCTGTAAAAAAAAACCTACTCGGTACGCAGTTCGGTATTCACTCTTTTCTCTTAACTTAATTTTGGACTTATTTATTAATAAAGGGATGCCTATAGAATTTAAAGCGTTGTTTTATTACAAGTGTAAAAAAAAGACGATAAACAACAGAAGAAAAGATGAAAATAAGAATAATAGAGAGGAGGAAAAGAATATGGCAAAAAAAAAAAAAGAAAGATTTAGTTAGAGAGAAATAAGCAAGTTTAGTAGAATAGAAACAACCCCCTATTTGATGATGACGAGCCCTTTGAGCATATAAATCATATTTATTTCAAGCAAAAGTCGAAATCGAAAACATGTCAAAACTTATTCGTCTCGATAGAAACAATAAGATAAATCTTTCTGATACTTAATATTTATTATTTAAATAAATAATAAGAATTTAAGCATGAATTTTTAATTTAATTAGATAGTTTAGTTTTAGCATAATAAATATAGTAGCAGTAGCCTTAACTCGACTAATTCTCGACTCTATATTTACTCATATAGTCTGT
>JAYMSN010000018.1:0-16819 GCA_036897865.1 Plantago maritima
AAAAGAGAGGAAAGAAGACAGAGAGAGAAAGAAAAAGAATCAGAGAAGAGAAGAAAAAGAATCAGAGCAGAGAAGAACAAGAATCAGAGAAAGAGCAGAGAAGAAAGAAGAGAAACAAGACAAGAAAGAAGAGAGAGAGAAAAAGAAGAAGAGAAAGACAGAAGAGAGGAGAGAATCAGAGAAGGAAAAAGAAGAAAGAGAACAAGAGAGACAGAGAGAACAAGAGAGAAAAAAAGAAGCAGAAAAAGAACAAGAGAAGGAAGAGAGAAGAAAGAAGAGAGACAAGAGAGAAGAGAGACAAGAGAGAAGAGAACAAGAAAAGGAAGAGAGAAAAGAAAGAAGAAGAGAGAAGAAAGAAGAAGAGAGAAGAAAGAAGAAGAGAGAAGAAAGAAGAAGAGAGAAGAAAGAAGAGAGGAGAAAATCAGAGAAGGAGAACAAGAGAGAAGAGAGAGAATCAGAGAAGAGAAAGAATAAGAATCAGAGAAGAGAGGAAAAAGGAGAAGAAGAGAGAAGAGAGGAAAAGACTATCCATGGTTTTTGGATCCATTGACCCTTGATCTCGTGTAGATCTCGTGTAGATCTCGCGATCTACTTGGTTTCTCGTCCATTCCAGCTTACTCGATCTAGCCATCGACTTTCGCACTTCTGCGCCTCTCTACTAGCTACTACTCGGAATTTGTTCTCTACGAGCTACTAGCAAATACTCTATCCTATCTCTACTCTATCCTATCTCGACTACCTACTAGCAAATACTCCTAGCTACTTTTGTCTACGAGACAGTTAGGACGGAGTACATCTAGCTAATACTACTAGCTAATACAGAAAGGACTTCTTCTACGACATTCGAGACTAGATACGAGCTCTCCTAGCTACTACACATTTGATTGACTTTGTTGTCGTCCATTTTTGACTCTATCCTATCTCTCCTAGCTACGAGACAGTTCTTACTTCTTCTCCTACATTCTAGACTAGCTACGAGCTACGAGATACGAGCTAGTTCTGACTTCTTTGCTTCTCATACATTACTAGCCACTTTTCTTGCTTGTTTTCTTGTCGTCCATTTCCCCGAAAACAAAGAACAAGAAAGAAGAGAAAGTGGCTTTTTGGTTGTCGTCCATTTTCCACGAAAAGAAAGCAGAAAGAAACAAGACAGAGAAGAAAGAAACAAGACAGAGAAGAGAGAAGAAGCAGAAAAAGAGAGAATCAGAGAAAGAGAAGAGAGAGAGACAGAAAGAGAAAGAGAGAGAACAGAAGAAAGAAAAGAGAACAGGAGAGAGAGGGGAAAAAGCAGAAAGAGAATAAGCAAACAAAGAGAAAAAGTGCGGAAAAGACTGCAACAAGCCTAAGTAAGAAGGAATCATTGGTGACCATTCGAATCGTCTTCAACTAGAAAATATGAATTACAAAACTCAACTATTATAGACAAGACGAAGTGATTGTTATCGTACTACGATAAACAAAAAAATAAAGAGAAGAAAAAGAGACAAGAGACATAAGAGATAAAAAAACATCAGAAAGCTTTTCTTCCACTGCGGACTCATTCAAATTCATATATAAATAATAAAAATTAATAAAGAGCCCCCGCTACTTCCAATTAGAAGATCCAAAAAGAATCAAAGAATTTAGCCAATAAAAAATACAAACAAATGGTATCAAAAGATATAAATCCAACAGTAGAAAGGCGCCGCACTAACAGAAAAAAGAAAATTGCATTCGATCGAATAGGCCGGACAAGTGAATACATCATCCTAAAGCGTATAAATGAGAGCACGAGGTAGTCCTCCAAAAAAAAACTAAGCAAAAGAAGGGCATACGTCCCAAAACGGGAGATTTTCCCTGTCCCTTCGGTATTTTTTCTCTACTTTTCTGCGCATTCTTGACTAATTTTATAACCCATATATCATATGAAAGCAAGGACTCTCCGGGTCATTCTCGCCCCAGGTCTTGTGTTCCCTTTTTCATAGCATTTTAATATGAATATGATTTCTCGAGCCTACTCCTACTTCTATTTTCAAAGGGCTTTCGGTTGACATCGCGAAAACCTGGGGCAGCTATTTTTTCTACAGAATTCCCGTCAAAGGATCTATTTCTCGATCGAAAGCAAGATCTATTTTAAAATATGAAATTGGTGCTAAACTTTAAATGTACCTAAAATTTGAAAGGGTAACCAACTAAACGTGTAAACATCTCCAGGTGATAATGAAAATTTTTGCTTTTATTCGTCATTGGTCAGAAGAAAGTGGTGGTTTTTCTGGAGGTCGATGGGACCAGACCTTTCCAAGTAGTTTTCCATAAAGGGATCAGTCTTCGGCGTACTTTATTTTCTCTTTCGTAGAAAAAGAAGGGAGCGTAGGGAGAGAAGATGTAGAGAACGGAGAATGAAGGGGGCAAGAGAAGAATCCCAGACTTCTAGCTACCAAGCCGAGGGCTCCCTAATCTAATTACTTAGGTATATAAACAAACTTATGAACTTATGTAAAATAAAGAGAGCTTCACGAACACATAAAAAAAGTTCATTTTATAGGCATCATGTTCTACTTCTAAAAAAACACAATAAATTCAGAAAGCCTACAACAAGAGAAGGTTTTGGATGCGGAAAAAGTGAGTAGGCAAGCCTATAGGACCAATAAGGAAGAATCTTCCTTAGTACTTAGTAAAACATAAAAATCCGTAGAGAATGCATACAGAACACAAAAAAAGAAAAATAATTTTCCAGCAACGAAGAGGGAGATTAAGAAAAAAGAGCGAAAGAGCAGGTATTGGAACAAAAATAAGAAAAGACAACGGAAAAAGAAAAAGAAAGAACAAGAGTCAGAAAAAAGAAAAAAGAGAAGAAGATATTGAGTAGAAAGAAGAAGAGAAAGAGGGATATGAACCAAGTGCTAAAATTACAAAATAATTAAATCCTAGAAGAAAAAGGATAATAAGAAAGACAGAACGAGATAGAGAACGAATAGTAAAAAAAAAAATGGAAAGTCCTATGCTTTACCAATCAAAAAAGAATCCAATGCGATACTATTATGACAAAAATGAACAAGCGGATAAGCTGAATTGCCCTATATGATTCCTTTCCACATGCACGACACCCAAACAATCTGAAAATGATTGACATCGAATTTCTTAAGTAAGACTACCATGCCCCCTAATTCAGACGACGAAAACCCTATATGTGTTGGAGAACTCTAGTGAAGGATACAGAAACGCATTCGATGAAGCTTGACGAACCAAAGCAAAGCTATTCAAAGAATTGAATAAGAAATGAGTTAGGAATTGCATGGAAGTTCAAGAGAAACATTCCATGGATCTAAGAATCGGAGCAGTAAGCGATGGAAAGAGAATAGGAAAACTGACGAAAGGAAGACATTGAGACAAGGCAACTCCGAAAACCCTTCTATACCATCTAATCCAGAAAGAAACGTGTACTAGGAAACCGTTTGCAAGCCCAAATAAATCTAAAAATTCTTAAAATCTATTTACACACATTTTTTATATAGAGATAGTGTTTTATTTAAGGAATCCTATAAAAGAAAGATCTTCTAGAATTAGAACAAAATACTAAAATAATAAAGGAGTAAGAGAGCAAACCTAAAAATAAACTTAGTACATACTTAGTACATAAATTTATAGCAAAAAAAAGGGACAAAAGATAAAATAAAAAAGGAGCTCTAACAAGAAACTCATTTTTTGGCTAGAATTAGTTAAAAGGAGAAGGATACCCTAATTAATATAATAAATTACGAGTGGGAAATATAGAATTAATTTTATTTGCTTAAATTTAGATCAGAATAAGAACAATTAACGAATCCACAAGCAATAATATGAGTTGACAGGAATCCTAGAGTCCTGGACACCGTCCCAGAACTTCATCTGTGAAAATGCTTTTCTAATTACAAAAAAAATCAACCAAAAAGGAATTTCTACTTTTTTCTTTAATTTGGGGACCAGAACGAGTCCTGCTTCGACAATGAAAAAGCTCATTCTTTGATTTATGAAGGAAAGGAGCGATATAGCTCCATGCTAATAGAGAGGAGGGAGACTAAATGGAAGTGAAGAAAAAATAGAAAAAGAGAAAAAAATCAAATGGAAAAAAATGGTACAATAGATGCTCGAGTTATAGTAAAGTAAACAAGAAAAAAGCATTTTCACAGAACTGACAAAAAATTTATATATTCATATATATATGTATTTTCCAGATCGAATTTAGCAGCTATCGATAAGAAAAACATCGCATAGATGAATCCTAAAAATCAAAATAAGAAGTAAAAAAAGAAAGACATTGGCACAAAAAAAACAAAATATAAAAAATAAATAAAGGAAAGCAAATAAAAGACTCTACCATACCAAGTAATCCTAGATAAATTATCGCATTATGACCTAGATAAATAAGGGTTTACGAAAGCGTAAAAAAATAAGAGTATCGAGCCAGAGTTTCCACCTAAACCCGAGGGCGTCCATATTGAAAATTTAACTTGAACTCCCGACTCTACCTACCTATATTCTAATATGCTTGTCAACTGCCCAGGTCATCTGAAAAAAAAATTCCTTCTTGGTGTCGAATTGGAATTCTTCTTTAATTTAAGCAATGACGTTAGGCGCGGCCCTGGGTAAAAAGAAAATAACAAAATGAGAAGGAAAAAAGAATATGGTAGAAGGCCATTCTCCTCCTTTCCATCTCTCTCTTGCCAGGGCTCGACGCTTTGGGTGAATTCATCCTTATAAGGAATCACTAAGCGGAAATAGAAAATATAGAAAGTTCAGAAGTGCAGCACTCCTTCTTGTCTATTCTATATTTCTATATGTTAAATGTAAAATGGATTTCTCAGATAGATAAAAAAAATAATAAAGAAGAAAAGGAAAGAAGAGAAGACAGCAGACAGAGAGATAGAAAGAAGAGGCGGAAAGGAGTAAGGAAGAGAAGATGAGAAAAAAGGATAGAGAGAAAGAAAGAAGAGTAGGAAATAGACTGCTAGAGTAGACTCCGAAGCACAAAGAACGAAAGGATAATGAGAAGAAGAAGCGGACAGAGAAAGAAGACAGAAAAAAAGAAAAGAGAAGAAAGAGTGGAGATCGAAGAACGATGAAAGAGAGGAGAGGAGAGGGAAGCCGAACCGGAGAGAGAAAAAGTCAAAGAGAAAGAAGAGAAGTAGAGAGGAAAGAGAGGAGACAGAAAACAAAGGATCGAAAGGAACTTATAATGGATATTCTCCACAGTACCAGGTAGAACCAGAAGGCGTTACGAAATAGAAAAGATAGTAACTACTACTCTAGACAATGTACCTAATAGAAAGAAGGAGAATAGATTAAAATAATGTATATATATAATACAATCTATGGAAAAAAATAATCAAAAATGTAGGTACAAAAAACGCAAGAAACAACAGTTTCAAATGATCTGAGTCAAAAGGAGCTCAAATAGAAAGAATAAAAAGAAAAAGAAAGAAGAGTCATCGGAAGTAGGCAGAAGAAGAGTAGAACAAAGAAAGGAAAGAGAAAGACTCGCCAGAAAAAAAAGGAGATCAGAGAAAAAAAAGATTAAAATTGGAATAAATTAGGAGTTTAAGAAATTAGGGGGCGTTGGATTCCAAATCGTTTCTCCGCAGGTTCGTTCTATAGTACTAGGTTGACCTGCCAAGCAAAGATGTCACATAGATAAGATAAAATAAGACATTGAATGCACAAAAAGATAACACATGATTATGATTTGAAAAAGGATAGAACATTCTCACTATCTTATTCTTACTATCTTCTTTTCTTCCTAGTACAGTTTACACTCGTTAACAGAAAAGGTTTGAAGAATCCAAGTGAAATGAACACACACAAACAAAGGAGTTAAGCCCAATAAAAAAAAGAAGACTACTTGAGTCTGACTCACAAGAATTTATTAGACATAGATTGATTGATTGATGATTGATGATTGACCCACTTTTTTCTCCTTGGCTGCTTTAACCACTAAAAACAATGTCTTACACAAATTATATAGACAGGAGTACGGCATTTACTATTTACTTTGGTACGCTAAAAAGAATCTTCTGAAATAGTTGATCGAGATGTATGTGACTTAAGCGTAGGACTGACTGAAACAAAGGAACCTCCATAGGTTTTCACTCTCGTGAGATCGCTTTCTTTTCTAATAATATTTAATATAATAATAATAATAAAACCAGAAAGGTTTCTCCCTTCGACCGAAAGGAAGATTTGCTTGGAAAGAAGGGAGGTGATCGACTGTACTTTGATAGATTCAGAGCTTCAAAGGGTTATTTTACTTTCCTTTTGCAGGTCTAGCATATACCTTTTCTTGTTTTTTATTTTATTTAATTTTATTTAATTGTCTTCCACTTGTTTTTCTATACTTAAGCAAACATTTGTATTAAATCTATAACCAGCTTCTTTTCAAGTAAATGGGAAAATGTTCTCCTCTTTTATTTCTTTATTTTTTTGTAGCTAGTCTAAACTGTGGACTTAGGCTTAAAAAGTATTGAAATGTCTAGGACCTATTTACCTTTCTCCTTTTTATTAGCCTTGGTGTTAGCTGTCATCGTTTCCTTCACTGGAAAGTTTTCCTTTCACGTACCGGTTCGGTTCTAGTTAAAACTGCAGATTTCTTCTTATCCAATAATTTTATTATGCTATTTTACTTCTATTCTATTCTTTTTTCTTTGGAATGCTTTTCATGGTGAGAACCATTCTTCTTGCAAGAAAGCACGCTAAGGGAAAAGTCTTTTTCATTATATAGATAGACCATATTTGAATAAATGGCCCCAGTCTCCTAGGTTTTTCTAAACTGTTCCGGAATCATCTCGTGTGAGTTCAGATAGGGGTCTTCTTTTATGACTAAACTTTGCCTCAGAGAAGTGAATTACCTTCTTATTCTTATGCATGATTAAGCTGGGTCTTATATATTTAATATAAGAATATAGGGAAGACTCTACTTAACTTCTATATTATTTTCTTTTATTATAGACCTCAGGTAGATATTGAGGGGCAAGAAAAACAATGATTGTATATTCGAAAGGAGTTCAAAGACAGCTTTCTTTTTGTTGACTATCTCCAGCTAAACTTTCACAAGAAAGAATAAAATACAGAAAAAAAAAGAATCCAGCAGAGAGAGAGAAGAGTAGAACATTCCATCTCCATTTCCCAATAACATGAACCGATGTCTCAATAGCCATTTGTCAAAATTTGAGTTGAAGTGCAGAATACAAATAAAAAACAAAAAGAAAAATTTTCCGAGAGAAGAAAACACAGGGATGCCCTTGGTTTTTTCGGAAAGGGTCTTTGCCGGACCCGATCTCAAGATTATTCAGATTCAGAAAGAAAAAAATTCCAATATTCCATATCCATGTCAGACAGAAGGATAGCTTCTTTCCTCACTTTTTAAAAAGGACTTTTAATAATAAAAAAAATAGTAAATTAATCTTTGTTGCACGACTGGGCGAAGTGAATAATTCGCAAAGAGTTTTTGAATAAAACGTAGGAAATATAGGTCGAAATAGAGAAAGGGCTTCTGTCTATTATTTAAATAAAAAAAATATGAAAAAAAAAAGAAACATTGTTTTCGTTTCCAACCCAGAGTCATCCTTAAAAAACCAGCATATTTTTTGTCGTCCGTTCTCTATGATTTACTGATACATTCCTTAGTACCCAACAAAAAAAGAAATAAATAAAAAACGAATTAAAAGAAGAAAAGAAAAGAGATCCGAGAAGTAAGACAAGAGGCGAAAGAGAAGAGTGGGATAAGGAATAGAAGTATACGTGTATATAATGTATATAATATATAATATAATGAATCTTATGAATACAAGGCTCTGACGAAAGAAACTTTAAGACTTAGGCCAAGATGAATGCAGCAACTACTATAATTTTCCAACCCTTCCTCACCTTTCTCAATATCCCCTCTCACACCGTGAACCCTTAAAAATTAAATAAAGCAAATAGATATAGAAAGAGAGCAGCTTCTGTGTTTGCCAAGAGAACTAAAGAAGTAAGAAGAGGAATTTATTCGTCAAACAAACAAAGGAGCGAATGCTTAAGCTTTTCAAGGTTATTCCAGAGTAGATTTGAACTAAAAAGTGCTTTAATTCCAACTCATTTTTTCATGATACCCTTCATATTTCCAGAAATTTTTTGAGCTTGTATGCTTTTTTGAAAATTAGGTTAACACCTGGATGAAGTTCTATTTCATTCCAGAAACTTTCCGGTGGAGCTGAAAAAAAAAGGAAAGAAGAAAGATAATAAGATTAGAAAAGAAATAACATTTTGTCAAAGATAGCTTAGGTACTCCTAAGTCCAAAAAAGAAAAACAAAAATTTTTGATTGTCATGTTTATTCTCAATCGAATACGAGTATTCATCCTTAAACTAAAAAAAAACACAAAAGACCATCGCAACCCCCCAGGACTTCCACCCCGCATGATATAAATTGGCGAGTTATTTGGATAGAAAATATACTCCCACATTTTTGGTTTTCACAAACCTCAACACCTAGTTTCAAAGACTCAAAAAACAAGAAGAAAACTCAACGTCACTTCCATGAATTTAGTACTAAGAAAGACCAACCATACATAAATACATAAAATGAATAAAAAATAACTAATAAAAATTAAATAGATAATTCCATTTAGCCTCCTTTTGAGACAGAGATTCTAATCAAGAATACAATTCTTCGTTAACCAATAAGCAAAGATCATAAAAAAGATAACATAGATTCTAATTCTACAGAAGAATGGTAAAAAGACAAAACCAATAAACAAAGGATGCAACTAACAGCCTAATGAAGATTTCGCGTAAGGTGGGAACCTTAAACCCGAGCAAGCAGTAGAACAAACGACTGTTCAAGAAAGATCCCCTTTTGGCTTTTGATCCCCCAAAAATCTATCATAGAACATGGGAAGACAGTTCTTGTATTTATTTCGAGATTTTTATAAAGGCATCAAACGTCAGAGTCTATCCTAGAACGCAGAACTTAAGCCATTTTCGAGCTAAGGAAAAAAAAGATTCTCGTTAAAATTCTTCTAACAGTTCACAGACCCATGACCCATTAAAAAAGTTTTGAACTCTTTAAACCAATCAAGTAGAAATGATCTTTTAGATCTCCATGAGAAGAAAGAAACACACACAAGGACAATGGAAAAAGAAAGACAAGTAAGAAATAAGAACTCCTTCCCTGTGGAAATCCTCCTTGTCTGGAATCCTTCCTCATAAAGTTATGGAACTTAGTATCGATCCTTCCCCCATTACATACTATGCCAACTTTTGCATTCCAAAAAAATCTAAGACAATGATCCAACTCGTTACCTTAATAAGACCTTCTATACCATACTTTGGATCTTTTTTGAGGCCTCCCAGAGGTACATACCTTTAGTCCATCGCATAGACAGAATTCTTCTTTTCATCTTTTCATGAATGCTCCTTAGAATGCTAGAGCCATACCTTAAAAGTAAGAAAATAAGGATGATCTCGCTTGGGCACCCTATATAAAAATCAAGGAATTCCATGTGGACTCTATCAAGCGAGCGGGTGAAATTGAGTATTGCTGCCAAGCCCTGCCTCTTTATCTATTATCTATATAAAAAACCGGGCTATCAAAAACGTTGGAATTCAACCTAATCTTTCTATTTTGGAGAGAAGGGTTGTTCCTTTCTGCCTACTTGACAAATGCAGAACACGGGTTGTTTAGTTTTGCCTCGCCCCCGCAAACACAAAAACCGGTTCAACAAAAGCAGATCCGAGATATTTTTAGTACTCCGGGGGTCTGCGAAAGGTCCTTTCTCAGGAAAGCGCATAACCTATATGAAACCACCCAAGCTCATGGGGGCCGCATAAGGGAAACTACCCTAAAACGAGCATCCTTATGCACTAACAGATAGGATCGCTATAATATAATGTAAACCTACTCTTAGACAGATCATACCTACTATATTCCTAAGCAAGTGAATTTTTCAACCACATAAACCAAACTTTATAACTCCAAGCACAGGAGAACCGGATACCTGCGGCGGATTTTTCGCGGCCAACCAGCCACAGAAAAAAGTTATGGAGCTTATAAAAGAGCGGGTCTTGTTTGTTGTCAAGTAAGTGGAGAAAAAAGAAATAAAAGAGGCACGGAAAGAGAATCAAATAAGAAGAATAAGAAGGAAGGACGTCCGTCCTTCCGACAAAGAGAAAAAGATATATGTATTTAAATGGAAGAAATACTATATACGTATAGAATCTTACGTATAGAAAGTCAATGAAATTGCAAATCCATAAGGAGCTCTTGGAAAAATTAATGAATAAAAACAAATAAAAACAGTTAAAAATTGTGAAATCAAAAGAAGTACAAGATCGACGATAACACGACTTCCCCTATCTGTCTCATGAAACATAGGAAATTAGACTCGTTCTGACCAGAAAACTAAAAGATTCCTCATATTCTAGTCTTAAAAAACCCTACATTTCTTAGAAAGAAAAAAACTCTATTGTTTTGTAAATTATAAAAGAAAAAGAGCATTCCCTTTATAAAAAAATTAATATAATAAAGAAAGGATTAGTTTCAGATTTAAAAATAGGAACATTAAGATACCAATGAAAGATGTAGATGGATGAAACGAAACTACCCTATCCTAGGATATTTGACTCCTTTAGATTATCCTCTATGGGCAGATAAATAGTACTAGAATCATATACGGATAAAGGGGGGATCACTTTAAGGAAAAAGGATGAATGAAGATTCGTTTTAGTTATTTAAGATCAAGATTCAAAATAAATCAAAAAAGAAAAGAATAGAAAAAGTAAACTATAGTAATTAGAGTAGAAGAAGAAAAGGAGGAGTCATTAATGATAAAAAGAAGAGTCTCAGAATGAATCACATAAAAAAGGAAGAGGCATTTAGGATGGATTTTGACATGAAAATAGAAACTTGGAATAAAGTCCAAAACGAAGATCAATATTCTCATATACATCTTAATATAAAATTTCCTTTCAAGCCAAACAAGGTTAATGGAGTACAAAATAAAAGAGCAGGCATTAAAAAAGATAGTATGTTGTAGAAAGATAACTTACAACGATTCTAGGAAAAATATTAAAACTGAAATAAAAAAAAGCATTAATTAAATTAGTCTAGATAATCTTTCTATACTTAATATGTCTCCATATGTAATTATATAGTTTCAAATCATAGTCTTATTATAAATTCTTCTATTCCAGTTACTTCTATTAGATAGGAATAATAAATTAATATTGTCCCATATTTTGTTTTGTTACTGAGATCTGAATACATTTAATAAAAAAAAAGGGGGCATGTTCAGATGAACAAAGTTGCAAAAATCTAGATAACTGTTGTATACAATTCCAAAAATATCAAATTATGATGTGGATTGGACGAGACCCAAATAAATCCTGCTTCTTTACTTGAAAGCAAGTTAGTTCCGTCTATCTGCCTCGGAAGTGGGGGTCTAGTACTCTCTTTCACAAATATACATAGCTACTTAAAGAAAAAAAGTTTCGCTTAAAGCAAATGAATAAACGCTGTATGGAATTGAATCCAAAGACAAAAGACAAAGAATTCATAAAAAAGGAAAGAGTAGACTACGTTTTAGGAATAAAAAGAACTAGTAATGTCGACTCCAACACAAAAAAATACTAAAATATACTGAAGAAATAGACAGAGACAGGAAGTTATTTACTGATTAAAAAACATTGTTGAGCGAAAATCCTTTAGAAAGATAGGGAAGGGAGGAGCAGATTACAAGAAAACCAAGAAGAATTTATTTAATGTAAAAAACTGTCGAAAAAATAAATATGATTCCAATTGAAATGAGTGACGAGTAGAGAAAACTTTTTTAAAAATAGCAGCTCCCTTAAACTTTAATATATATAAACAGTAGCAAATAGAAAAACTAATGAAAAGAAAAAATTCGTTAAAAATCTTTTAGTAAATGCTTTTTAGCGAACTCCTCAGTATTGTGGAAGAGAGACGTAAAAAAACAAAATACTTTTTCTAGTTGAATTCATTTTTTCTTAGTAAAACTTAATAAATTAGTGTAATTAGTAACTTATGGTTGAAAAAATAAAGATTTCAAAAACTTTCCTTGTAATTACGAATTGGCTTTAGCGAAAAAAAGAGGGTAATTCAATTGAGTACATTCTAGAAAACAAGAAAAGAATATGAATGAAATTAACAATGGGCTACAAATGAAAAAATAAAAAATTTTTAAAGTTTTTAGCTGTTTAACAAAAAAATTCTGCTTAAAAGTCGATTAAGGAACTGTGCGAAAAAGGAATTATCCTATTTAGTATTAGTATTTATATTAGAAAAAATAAAGTAAAAAGGGAAATAAAAAGGGAAATAAAAAAGAAATAAAATAAGAGATCCTATAGGAATTCAGGGGTTAGAGATGATCTCTGCAAGAGAAGAAATGAGAAAACAAAAAGAAAGAGAAAGACCAAATGAAAAAAAGATCCTGTTTTGAATCAAGCGAAGGACTCGGTAATGTGACTAAAGTACTCGTCAAATGCTGAACCAAAAATAGCAACATGTGAAGTTAAACACGAAAGGTCATAAGAAAAAAATGAAGAAAGAGAAAAAAAGAGTCTCTCTTACCTCCTCGATGTATATCTTTACGACAGTGAACTTTAGATTTCAAAACAGGGAAGTCAAAGAATTCAAAAAGCTTTTCTTTAAAAAGCCTCTAAAAAAATCTATTTTGACACGTAGCAAATCTCAGTTGGAAAAACAAGTGCTGGCAGCTACGGACAGATAAAGTAGAATCAAACCCAAGTTCCAAGGAGGTAAAAACTCAAGTTCGGGGCATTCATCCATTAGTTCGAGAGAAAAAAATGTAAAAAAAGTTCGAATAAACTTCTAATCAAAACCAAAGTGAAATAGAAGCCCGAAGAAAGAAAACTAGAGGGAGAACCCAGTTCTTTAAATAGATTCCACTCGACCCGAAAGAAAATGAAAATATCAGAATACCGTACAAAAGAAAGCATCACATTCTACCCCTAACCCTAAAATACAAAAAAGGAGAGAAAAAAGAAACGTCATACCGTTGCATTTATTAAGAAAGCAAATACGATTCATATTAATTTGTATTCATATTAATTTGTTAATTATTTATAGTAAAATTAAACAAGAATTCCCATGCGTCGTTCATCTGATCTAGGACAAAGATGCTTTCTTCTTTCTAAAGAATCTCAAATTCATAATTAATAATGTTTACTTGGTTTTCATTATTGCGAGAATTCAAAATGGCAGAGGTTATTTAGTTGGATATCCTGATTCTAATTTTCCTTTTCCATTTTATTTTTCTCTCTTTTTTTCTTTTCATCAAAGTTTCTTTTTTCTATTTTTATTAATTAAATAAGCTACTCGTTACGTTCCTTCGGGTTGTGTTTACTATATTATTATATAGAAAGTACTTTATTAACAGATAACAACTAGAAAGAATTGGCTCTAACTTCTTTCTATTTTATTACTTAATTTATGTGAAAATTGTTTTAACAAGAAACTCTTTTTCGCTTTATTTATCTTTTTTATATTTATTTATCTTTTTTATATTATTTACTAAATTAAGTAGTTAAATTAAGTAGTTAATTTAATAAACTAACAACTGAGATGGAGATTCATAGAAAAATCCTATAGCACATAGGTTAAGGTCTTATTATTTTATTGATATTTAATAAGCTTCTTCATTAGGTTTTCTTTTTTAAACATTTGATTCTTTTTGCATGGGAAATACTTTTATTGTTTTAATTCTATTTATTCTACGATATTAGTATTCTTCTGGATTATCTTTATTTTTATCCACTACGTTTGGAGGCATCTTTAATTAATTTAATCCTTCGACTACGTCTGACTCCCCTTTTTTATATTATCAGATACAATTTGTTTAAAGGCCTGGTTTTATTCTTTACTTATGTTCTTGTTTTTTTCTTGTTTGAGTATGAAAGTAATTTTTATTTATTTTCTTGCATCCATGTTGAGAATATATTTTTTAATCCACAATGGATGATTATTTATTTTCCTTTTTTTTTTCAGATTAGAAAGGTTTTCTTGTTTTTTTTTACATAGGATTTTTCCTCGCTTAAGAATAAATTTTTATAGTATATAGTTGTCTCTATTGTTTCAGTTAAAGCTATTCTCCAAATGGAAATAAATGTTTGCATTCGTTTGCTTGGTGTCTATTTATAGATTCCGTATAAAAGTTTTTCATTTCTTTGGTCACACCCAGGGATTGTTTGAAGAGAAAAATAGATTTTCTTTTTTGTTTATTTTTTTTATCATATAATTAAATCATTCATTATTTATAGGAGAAAGGGGCGACAGTCTCCTTTGTTTAGTAAGGATTTATTCAATCGAATAAAAATAAAATAATCCTACAATCTTTTGCTAGAGTTTGCTTGAGGTGGATGTTTCTCATTGCATTTTTCTTTCTTATATCTCTTAGCTCTACTTTCCAAATTTTGAGTGATGAAGAACATTCCGGGCCTATTGGGGTTTTCTTATCGATAGCTAATTGTTCACACGATGCTAACTTTTACGTTATTTGTTATTTATTTGTTATTTGGAGTTTTCTATTTCTATAAGAAATTCCCTACTTACTTTTTTCGTTTTTTTCATATTTAATTTAATGAAACCCTTTTTATTTTTTTCTTCGCCAGTTTTTTCTTTGAAGATTCTTTTGTTGAGTGTATTCCTTTTTGGGGACTGGGACTTTTCATAAGGGCGCTTTTTCTTGAAAATAAAAATGTCTACTTACTAGTTACTGGAGGCTGTAGCAATACATCTTTTTTCTACTCTCGCCTAAATTTGGGTAGCATCTATTTCCCGATCTAACTTCTTGTTATTTTCATTAAATTAAAGCAGCTCTCGTCTAAGCCTATTTTATTAAAGTTAAGAATGTTTTTTCCTACAATGGTGCTGGGTAAAAAGATTGAAAAAAAAGGAATAGAGGAGGAAGATAGAAAGAAACAAAATGACTGAAGTATTTATATATGTAGATTAGATCCTACTAGTCGAGACCCATTTTATTTGATTTGAGTCAACATAGCAAAACAAAAAAGAGAGCATCTTCGAAAAGAAATTGGACAAGAAAACGATGGAGATAGAAGCAATATAGAAAAATCTCAAAATAAAACGAAAAAAGATGTATTTTGAAAGCGAAAGGAAGAAGATAGGAATTAAATTGTCTGTCCCCGTAATCGTCTGAAGCGAAGTGTCCGGCAAGATAAAAGCAGCCTTGAGTAGGCTCAATAGACAAGTGCGTTATTTCAAAAAGCAGCTCATGTCTGACCCAATAAAAAATCTATCATTGATGGATGGATGGCTACATTTCGTAAATGACCCATTGTTCTATTTGTCCCGTGCAGTCAGCCGAAAACCATACTGCATTTAGATTGAGATAGACCAAAGACGTGCGCGATCGGGGATTCATCTCATATACTATGTACTACAGTAGGGAGATGGGAGGGGGAAGCTTTAGAGAATAGAGAGCCTGGATTCACACAAGGCGGAGAAGCTGGTCTATGTGGAAGAGTAGATAGAAAGACTTCTATCTTTCAGAGAACGAGAGTACATAGGCTAGTTGGGGGCGTCCCTTCAAACGGATGAACACATGGACAAAAGGTGGAGAGCTATCCGGGCGAGAGAAGAAATCCTAGGTCCCGGACGAATGAAAAAATAGAAATTGGTTTGGATTGGAAACAAGACATCTCATCTTCGAAATTCATTCAGAAATAGGAATCCCTCCAAAAGAGAGGTCTGTGCACACATTTCCTATGACCCTGCAGGCGCCTGGCCCGCATTCCCAACTAGAATTCTGTTTGAAACAAGTCATTATTAATTAAGGGATTATTAGACTTGGGAAGCATTCCATTGATTCCGATCGAAAGAAAGAAGAATTGGGAGCAGTATGAGAGGGAGAGGAAAAAAGGAAAGCTAGTGTAAGAAAGACGTTGAGGAAAGGAGTGAAGGGCCACCCCTTCCAAACCATCCAATCTAGAGACCACTGCATGCATTATGCACTAGATTTTTATATTAATTAAGGAAAAATTAAGGAAAGAGGATGGAGCTCTTCTCTTGGTTGAGATCTTTCTCCATCGTTGTCTCTTTTTTTTCTCTTCCTTTTTCTGGTCAAAGTGCTCTTTCTTCTATTTCCCTTTTTCTTTTAAGAATGGTAAAAGCAGTATCCAATAGTTTTCTATTTTTTCTTATTTTTACTGGAGGGTTGGTGTCTCATAGCTAGTATAAAACTAGAATGTCTCTATCAACAATCTTCTGACTCTAGAGTAGATGTATGTAGAGCGGATGCACTGGTAGAAGTTCTCTTCTTTTGTTGTCTGACTGAAACCTTGATTGATCGAACTCTTTTCTTTCTTCTCTTTTTATTTCTCTCTCTCTAAGTGGGACTCATTGTTGAGGAATAGAAAGATTTTTTTCTTGTCGTCCGTTTTAGATTAAGGAGAAGGAGATAGAGACTAATAAAGGTAGAGTCTTTGCTTGTCGTTCCAATCAGAGGAAAAATGGATTTCTTTCTTCCGTGTTTGGGGATCTCTTTCTTTCTTTTTTTTTTGTCGTCCATTAGCTATCCAGAAAAGGGATCTATTCTTTCTTTTTTGTCGTCTATTCTCTCTCAAATAAGAGGGAGTCCACAAAAATATTTCAAGTTCATTCAAGTGAATTGCAGTGAAGGTGTTAGTTCGCTCATTTTTTGGGAGCCGCATGGGCAGACTCTTGCTTGAGTTCATTCCTTTTCCTTCTTTTTTATCTGTCTTTTTTTCTTTTTTTTTTTTTTTTTTTGGTTTTTTTTTTTTTGGTTTTTGGGGGCTTTCCTTTTGTTTTT
>JAYMSN010000019.1:0-16649 GCA_036897865.1 Plantago maritima
CCAAAATAGGTGAGAAGGAATTACGTATAGAAAGGGATGGCAGTCATTCATTTCGAGTCATTCAGTAAGATGTGTAGGATATTGAGTAGTATGGATGCGTCCATCTGCGTAAGTCTCGTTTCGCTGATCTCATTCTCATATGGGGTTTTTACTTAAATAGGAGTTCCCTCCTTTTTGTTTAGTGGAAGGTTTGCAAGGAATAATATGTGTGAACTTGTTTTTAGACGACCTTGTTGAAGTCGTTCTTTTTTGTCTGATGAGCTCTTCCGCGCAAGATGTTTCTCGATAGAATATAGTAAAAAGTAGTAGAAAAAGTAGTAGAAAAAGAAGGTCTTGCTAAATAGGACATACAAGTAATCTTTTCAAGGACCCTTTAAAAAGGAATATCTTTGTGGATTCAATAAGATTTGATTCTTTTTTTAAACTCTGTATGAAATAGGTATTACTTTTTTATACGAGATTGCTTTGTTCATAAGAGTATTAAGGCTCACAGTACTAAGAATACAAGACTTTTTATATACCACATCTATCAAAATTATATATTATAATTTAAATTAGTTTAGTTATAGATAAGATATAATTATAATTATAATTAGTTATAGATAAAATAATAGACAAGAACGAATACTAGAAAGAAATCCAGAAGAGAAAGAAATTACGAAAATCAAAGGAAATCCTCCGCTCCTAATTCCTGGGCTAACTTGACTCAGAAAGTAGGGGAAAGGAAGAAAGTCGAATTCACAGTACATAAAGAATCCACCCTATTTCGCCATCCCAGGGGCATGCCCTTTTTTGTAAAAAAAGAAACGGCTAGTTAAAAGGATTTGAACCAATGACACCAGGGCCGGATTTCTGACGCTCCACGAATCCAGCATTGAGCCAACTCCTTTTTCTTATTTTAATCTTTTATATGGATTTATAAAAGTTTTTTCTTTTCAAGCAAGCTTTTTCTTTTTAATTAAAATGAATTTGATATTCTCTATACACAGTTTCTTCCTGCATGATGTCCAAAGTTAACTACATCTTTTTAAATATTTATAACTTTGTTTGTAACAAATTTTTCGTCATTCATTCTATTTTTAATTTTTTTTTTACTTGATCTTGTCTTTGACTTTATGTTTCTATTGTTTTATTGTACTCAATTGGTATATTAATGATATCAATTCTTCTACGATTTAACAATATAAAAAGAAATATAGTTAAAAATTTGGAACAAAAAATTTTTGCTTTTCAAACTCTTGCTTAGGCGGCGGTCTTTTAAATGAAAGGAAGGAATTTCAGAATTGTTATTTATCATCCATAATGTAAGTGAAAAATCCCTTTCCAAAGAGTTATTTTGTGTATTTTAATTATGTAGATTTTTTTGGAATATTTTCAATAAAATTTATTATAAAAATTATTATAAAAATATATATATTAAACTAAATATTTCGTAAATGTATATAAATTGTAATCTATTTTCTGTTAGAAGTTACCTTATTTTTTGCCTTCTTCACTGCTGCAAGTGTTGTGTTGAAGGAATGCCAGTTGCTTTGACGCCGGCTTCCTAGTAGGTTTTCATAGTACACTATTCTATTGCTTATCTGGATAATCTACATAAGCTGCATTCCATTCATTTTTCCACTCGATAATAGGTTACTTTAGGATACTATGCTTGTTTTCTTTATTTTTATTTTGTAATGTTCGTTTGGGTTCAAACTTTTCAGGAAGCTAATTAGTCCTTAAACTACCTGTTTCGGGAAGTTCTAAAAGGAGGCTGTATTTTATTAAATCTCCATAATTTTTTAGTTGTTTAGGTTGGGCTGCTGAACTGCACGCGGGATATTCTATATACTAATATATCATAAGAAATATATAATACTAATATTTAAAATAATAGCAAACTTTTATATGTTATTTATGCGATCTAAGTAGTGCTAATGCAGTTCCCAGGTCATCTTTTTCCTGTCGAAGTCGCAACGCAGCTCGTGTGTTATTAACTTTCTAGCTTTATGGGACCTTGAATGCTAACCAATCTTCTTTCACGGATCTCTTTTACTATTTATTTTTGGGAAAGAATGTCGGCCGGGCCATTCCTATAGGAATGGAGTAAGATAATGACATGGAGGGATCGTTGAAATAAAGTAAAGAGAAGGCTCTCTCTCTTCTGCGGTGGAGAAGTGCCGCTTTTTGATGAAAAGGGAATAGGTTAGATACGGTCGTTTTCGATCAATCGTCAGTGGCTTGATAAAAGTTGAACTAGTTAAATGGAGATGCTGTGAGGACATGTCGAGACATTTTAAAGCGCGGGATTGGGGTAGACGTGGAGGCAATCTGTTTTCTTTTTCTTTGTCTGTTTCTCTCATTTCCTACTTTGTCTCTATTTTTTCTTTCAGATATATTTAATTAGCAGCTATATTATAGTAATTTATAGAAAGTAAGTATATATACTATGCTATATATTATATATGCAATTCCCTTTTTATGAAGTCTTGTAATTTTCTCTTCGCTGTCCTAAGCCTTCTCCTGCATTCTTTTTTATTTAATGATAGTTCCCTTTCTATAGACCTTTCATTCAATTCTGAGATCCCAGAAATACTCTTTTCTAGGCCAAGAACATGTCCAATGCTAAGACCGAGACGCAGTTGTATCTATAGGATCTCTTTCTTTTTTTATTTACGCTAAATTGCCGAGTCTTTCTATACATTAATTATTCTGCCATTTTAACTAAATTCTAAATTAGCGAGTAATTTTTATTATTTATTTTATTATATACAAATATACAAAACTCCTCTTTCACTTTTCTTTCAAAAAAAAATTATCTTTCTTGTTTCGTCTAAAAATTGGACGACAACAAAATAATCAATAAATTTACACCAACTTTTTTATTTTCATTCTTCATTTCCTTCTATTTATTATTTTTAGACTCAGGAAAGGGCGATAATAAAATAAGAAACAAAAAGAAAAGAATAACAGAACAATAATGAAGAAAAAATAAAACAAGAAATAAGGTTGGAAAGAGAAAATAAGATTCAGAATAGAATGAAAAGATGTTGTTGGAAAAAACATGTTAAACGAATCCCAAATTTTTATAAAAAAGCCCACGGACAGTACTTTAGTAATTGTTGTCGTGCATTTCTATTCACAAGGATCTTTACTACAGTATAAAACAGCTATAAAAATTTTTGTCGGCTTTGGTTTTTTTCGTACTCATTTTGTTGTCGTCCATTCTCGTAAATGCAAGTGGAGTCTTTTTTACTCTCTCCCTAGTTGATTTGGAAGAGTCTGCTTTAAAGTATTTTTCGTTAAATGTAGATTGTGTTTGGATTTGATTGAAAGATTATTTCTAATATAATTAAAGAATATAAATTTCTTTTCTTTTTATTGCCTTGAGCTCTTTTGTGGCAAAGAGATGGTATTCTATGGAAAGCTTCTGGCAGTATAATTATTTTGATCAATAGTAACATAAGATCCCTGGGAAGGTCTTTGGTTCTCGGATGTAGATTACATACACTCCTAATAGGTACTGCTTGATAGCCTTAGTATAGTGGAAAAGGGAGACTTAAGTAAAGTTCAGTGAAATTCGGGTGAAAAACTCTCTTTCTTCACCTGTAGTAAGGGAACCCGAGCTTCTGTTCAATCTTTATTCTTTCGTTGTCCTTCGATCTTTCCTTCTTGAGTCTTCTTTTTCTCTTTTTTCTCTACACTTCTCTACTCTCCTTCCCTGCCCCTCTTTCTCTTCTTGGTCTCTTCTTTTTTTCTTTCTTTGTCTTTTGTTTTGGTGGAATCTGAGGTAAAATTTGTGGTGGATGGGCATTTCTATTTTTATTCGTTTTGGGAACTTGTTGTGTTGTAGACGATGACCTCAGATTCTTTCTTTTTGTCTCCTTTCTCTTTGGTTTGGATGAGGGGACTCGCGTTAGCGATCTCTCCTCCCTTCTTATCTTTTCTCTGTCTTTCTCTTCTCTACTTCTTCTCTGTTGCTTCCTCTCTTACTCTCTTCTCTTCCCTGTCTTCGCTTTCTCCTTGCCTTCTCTCGACCATTCTTATTTTTTCATTATTTTTCTTTGTTTTTGTCTACAGGTTGGAAAGATGGATGATTCGTTCACTCGAAGACTCCTATGGTCTGATATAGCAAGATTCTAAGTGGACACTTCTAGGAATTCTTCTTAGCTGGGAGCACTCCTTTTAATATACGTATATAGTCAAAGTCTTCTTTTTGGATCTGGTACCTTAGTGCTCTCCATCTCTCGTGCTTTGTTCTCTCTCTGACTCTCTACTCTTTTCCCTCTCTCGTTCTAACCTCTGCTAGGATTAATTACTTGAAGCTCGTCCTCATCTAACTCCGAAGTTTTCTACTTAATTTAATTCGTTCAGTTGAATGAATGCATTTTTCGTGGATTTTTTTTAAAGGCCTTTCTCCTTGTTTTGTTATTTCTTCTTTTTTCTTATCTTTTATTTCTGCTTTTTTTATTTTTTCTTTTTAAACTAAGCAAATTATTTGTTTTTCCTTATATTCTCTTTTTGTCTTATATTGAACTCTACTTTCCTTTTTTTTGTTTGCATTTCTTCTTTATTGGTTTTCAAATGCTATTTTTTATTGAAATAAAATTTTGTCCTTATCTAGTTTCGTTCAAGTTCCCTTTTTTTTGTCTCATTTATTAGTTCATTTCATTAGAATTAATCCGTTTCTTTTCTCTCATGTGGAAGTCTCTTCTTGTCTTTATGTCTTATTTCTTTCTCTTTCTGAGGCGTGGTTTCTTTTTTCTATGCCTCCTATTGGTTGGTGTCTTATTTAGTTCTCTTTCTTCTGTCCTATTATTTTCTTTCTTTCGATTCATAAGGTTCTTGATCCCGAAGCGTAGCCTTCACAGTAGACTTTTCTGTTGCAAGTGGATTTCTTTCTTTTTGCACTTTTCTCTCTTTCCTTTCTTTGTCTCGTGCTATTTTTATTTCTTCTTTCTCTGTTTTCTCTGTGCACTTTTTTGCTTTTTTTTCCCTATTTATTTTTATGCGGAATATTTTTCTAATAGAATGCGACCAATCCATCTATAGTCTAAAAATAGCAAAATATAGCAATCCCTCGAATTTCCCTTTGCCCTTGGAAGGATGCAACATCTGAGCGAGTAATTATTTGGTTTTCTTCTGTCAATTTGGTAGCTTCATTTTAGCTATTATCTTCCATTCGTGCATACCCTTCGACTATCCCATTAAATGTTTCAGGATTTCTTGTGGAACGAGTGACTCCCATCTGCTTCTTGCTTGCGTTTCAAATAGGAATGGAGACTTTGGGATTGTCTTTGATCTTTCCAAATTCTTTGTTTTACTTGTTTTGTCGTTCTTCCTACCAGAGTCCTCCAGAAATTGGGCCGATTGACTAAGATTTTGGATTCATTCGCTGTCTTATTCTAGATCTCGTAATTTCCTTTATTTTTACCTAGGTATTAGTCTAAGCTTTCATTTCTAAATTTTGAATTGTATGTTGACAGAGCTTAACTATCTATAAACTATCTAGTATTATTACTTTATTTCGTTCATGAATTGGCTTTCTATTCATTTTTTTTTCTATTCATAGAAATAGTCGAATTAGTTAGAGCTTCTCTTCGCCTGGCGACAAAAAATTAGCAATGCCCTTTCAACAGCGATCTTTAAATGAGTGTGTTTTCGTGACTTACAAATAATATTTCCTCGGGCTTTAGCGTTAGCGATTCTTATGGACTCGTTTTCAAGCCGCCATACTTTATTGGCTGTAAAATGCAACTAGAAAGTATCCTTTTCTTCCCTTTTTTACTAAGTTTGATAGATTCTCTAGTTGGTTTTGGTAGTAAATAATCCTAGTTGGATTTCGAATAGAATCGGATATCAATTATATCTCCTGATGTTTTCGAGTTTCTATTCGTATCTTCTTATTTGTAGTCTGAGATGGTCTAAATATACTAGTCATGGACTCTCTTTCTACTTTCTTTATTCTATACGTTGATCCTTGTTAACTGAGATTCGGCTGTCTTTCTTCTTCTTTCTGTTCTTTTTGCTCTCTCTTCTTTAGTTTCTCTTTGTTTTCTTGGTTTTTTTTGTTTTTTTCTAGCAAGCTCCTTCGTTCGGTGTAGGGGTATTTCTGACTCACGGTGTAGAAGATGCTAAATGGTTAATAATTCTTATAATTGGAATTTATTATTATAATTATAACTAGTTATTATTATAACAAGGTTCTTACTAATAAGGAGATTTTTCTTATAAGCTTTTTGGCCTTTTAAGTCCTCGTTGTTCCATAGATTCCGCCTTGTTTGATTATAAATAGTATTTGCATTTTTTGTCTAGAGAATCTCTAGATAGTTGACTAGTATAATGAGTAATGGTTAACGAAAGGAACTTTTTATGAAGTTGCTTTAAGTAATTTCTATCTTTCCATAAAGATTTATTTTTTTTATAGGATGTTCCACCTTATTAAATCATCAAGGAATTTCATTATTTACTTCTTTCTAGGAGGAGATTTCAAAATAAAACTTTTCTATTGTATTCTTTGAATCGAGAACGTGAAGTTACATTTTTGTTCATAGGTCCTGATTCGTTAAACCAATCTCATGTTTTTTTCTTTATATTGAATGCATCTTTTTTCGATTTCTATGTACTTCACTTTGGAGTTTGATAGGCCATAACTCTTTGGTTTAGTCCTTTTCTAATTTTTGATCTTCATGGCTTTGGATTTCAGCTTCTTTTTCTTTCTTCTTTGTTTGTTTTTTACTTAGTATTGAATAAAGCTTTTTTTTGTTCTAGTTGGATCCATTTATTATTTGGATTATTTAGATTTAGTTAGTTTAGTTCTTTCTTTCGTATTTCTTCTTTATTTATTTTCTTAAAATAAATATTAATAAATAAAGAATGCATACTAAAAATTCTTTTTTTGTTGTCTTTGAATTTCTATTTCTACTCTTTTTTTCTCTCTTTTTTTATCCTTTTTTTATTCTTTATTTTCCTAATTTTTTATGGTCAATATCTCCAGTGTATTTTAGAATTACATCTATTATGATCATTTGTAAAATAAAATTTATTTAAGAAAACTGTAAAAAACGCTTAAAATTCTCCTATTTAAAAACGATTCACAGTCGTTTTTGTTTTGCTTAGAGTATTCTTTTTCTTTTGTCTCTGCTGTAGGTGCGTTCAACTGCTTTGTTTTGTCCGGATTCCTCTCTTCTTTCTGACTCTTTTGTCGGATTAATGGTATCATTGTTAGCCATTGTTTTCTTGCCCTCTTTTCTACTCTCTTTCTCCTTTGTTTTCTTTCACTCGTTTCTCTTCTTTCTTTGAACCTTTCTTTTTTTTCTATTTCAAAGAAACTTTGAAAGTTTTTCTTTCTTTAGTCAACAGAGAATATATTGTATAAATAAAGTTTGAATTACTTGTTTTAGATCCTAGCCTCCTCAAGTAAGCTTCTTGGGAGAAGCCCTTTCTCCATCTATTCTTCGTGTTGTATCTATTTCTAGTTGATTCTTTTTCTTTCTATTATTTTTTAGTGTTTTTTTCGTTTAGTGAAATTCTATTCTAAGAGGCCATCTCGCACTTGTGTATATTCCTTTTTTGTCTTTCTTTTCCAAGCCGCCGTCCTTCTCTGTCCTTAATTTCTTCTTTTTTTTTCTCTTTTTCTCTGTCTTTAGGTTCCGAGCAGGCCCTGATGTTAACCTGTAGCTTAAATGATAGAGTGCATTCTTCCTTGATGTGGTATCCTCTTTTTTATGTGACACCCACGTTCGCGGTGGGACCCCCAGGGGAAACCACATCTTCTCTTCTTTTATTTTTAGTTGGAGTCTTTCCGGCTTCGGAGTTCCACTATCCATTTGGAAGCTAAGTGGATCTTTTTTTCTAAATATATTATTTGGAGGGCAGTAAAGTGTATATGTTTTCTTTTCGAAGTAAATTAGCATATCTTATTCTTCGTGGTCGAAAGAAAATAGTATTTTTTTTGCTATTCTCTATTTTATCTTTTTCTTTTCTCTCTATTGTCTATTTCTTTCTTACGTGATATCTCCTTTATCTCTCTTAACAAAGAATGCTTGATGGTTTTATCCATAAAATACGTATCTTTGATAAGATTTATTGTGAATTTATTTATTTTTTATTTGCTTTTATATATTTTTTATTCAAGCATAGATCGAATGGAGACAATTAAATGAAGGTCGATGCGCGATTCTTCGTAACATGGAATTCCCACATTTGCTTCTTTTTTTTTCTGTCAAATTTTCTAGTTGTTTCATTTCTGTATTATTTTTATAAGCGAAAGCATTTCCGCAATCTTCTTTCTTTTTGTACACTTTTCTTCAAAGAGTGGCACTAGTTTTTTATATTTTAAAAAAGGGAAGATCTGGGCCATGCTTCAGATAAAATAAAAGAAGTCAAATAGTATTTATACAGAAGACTATTCTTCCCAAAACTTTTCCCTGATTATCTATAGAAACTGCGATCATATATTGATGGAAAAATTTTTTAATTGTGGTAGAGGGATGAGATATTGGAATTTTTTGGTTTTTTTTTAACTTAAGAAGTGGAGTGTAGCATGGGCCTTTCTTACTTAATGAGCTGCTTTGAACTACAACCCGAACTTTTCGATGCGAATGTGTTTATATTCATCTTCATCATTTAAAGTTTTAATAGCATATCTACTTTGTTTTTCTCATTTTTTAGGTTCGACATGGGGCTGCGTCCTTTTGTTCAGGTTTTCTTGAAAACATATATATATCTTCTCCTTTTCATTCTTTCTGGTTTCCTTGACTTCTGCTTAATTCTTTCTGAGTTTGTCATTAGGACAGTACAGAGTTTCCTTGAAATTTTTGGGAAGTAGTTTTTTTATATGTATAGTATATGCTTGTAAACTTTTTTTTCTCTCCTTATCATTTGACCTGGCTTTTTCCCTTTCTGCTTTATTCTCTCTTCTAGTTAAGGCTATTCCTCTTTTATTTTCTTTACTCTTATTTCCTCTCTCGCTTTCTTCCCATTTTTTCTACTCTCTCTTGTAAATTCGTAGGGAAATGTGCTAGATCTCTTTTTTTTTTTCTTTTTTTTTTTTCTTTGCTTTCTTCTCTGGAGTTCTATTCCAAATGTCTGAGAATAAAATAGATCTACGATTCTTCGTAAATGGATGAGAGCTCTTTCTTTATTTTATTCTTATTCTTTCGTTGTTTGTTTAATATTGTATGATAAGACAAGTGGATTCCGAGTCGCTAGTAGATAAGAGAGTCGAACAAAAATCGATAGATAGGGTAATAATTAATGGCAACAAAGCCCTTTTTTCCATGGGGGTACTCGCGTTAACGAACGAGTTCTTTCCATTTCTATTGGTCTCTTTTCTCTTTTTCTTTATGTTTTCTTTCTCAATAATCTAAGAAATGTTTCTAGATTCTATTTCTCTTAGTAGCATTGGACTTACTTCGTATGGTATAGAAATTCTGATATATATGCAATATGCTATGCTACTATTTTTTCCTTTTTTTTTTTTTCGTGCTTCTTTATCTTTTGTTCTTTTATTTTTTAGACCCCGATCATTCCTATGTAAAATATGAATTCTTTTTGACAACTCTAATCCACGAAAAAGTATTCTAAGTTTATGTCTTGATTTGGATTCCTTGAAGGGGGAGTTGTACCTTCTTTAGTAAAAGTAAAGAGTACTTCTCGGTCAAAATGATTTCTTTTAGTTTTTTTAGGGAGGACCTTAGGAATTATAATACATTTAACTATAATTTATAATGTGCGAGTAAGAGCTTTCCTCTAAGACTTTTGCCCCGACTTTTTTTCTTATTTCCTTTTTCTGCAGTTTTTTCTTTCTCTTCTCTAGCGCCGCTCCCCCCTGTCTAGAGATTCTAGAGATTCTAGAGATTCTATCGTAAGATTCTATCATAAAAATGAGGTTCTGCACATGATGGGGAAAAGCCTTTATTCGTAATTATTTTTATTTGTAGATTATTAGTAGATTTGGTTTCACGCACCGAGTTAGGACAACTTTCAGAAGCCTTTTTCTTGTTCTCTCTCCAGACGGTGTGGTGTCGGTGAAAATGTTCTATTCTCTGATTGCTCTTCTTTTTGCTATAACAACATTGCGAGCTCTCTTCGGGAAGTTTTTCTTGAGTTCTACTTTTCTTTTTCTGTCTTTAAATATTCTTAAGTAATATATAAGCATTTAAGTTAAGTAGGACTCAGATCTGGCTTTCTAGGGCTCTTTCAATTCAATTAAGAAAGTAAGAAAGAGCAAAATGTAGTTTCGTAATTTCTAACGTTTTCGAAGTATAGATAATGGCATACTTTTTCTTGGCTTCTAGAATTGCTAGGGTATATATACTCCTTTTAATTTTAATTCTTTTTAAAGGGAAAAGGCTTTCCTATGTTGGTTCACTCATTTCGTGTTGGGACTTCTGTTTCTTTTGATTCCTAAGCCAAACAAAATAGGGATTTTTTTTCTTTCTTATATTTTTTAAACTACTCTTTTTTCTCGATTTCCGGAGGAAACGGGATTCGAACCCATGATACAAGAGAACTCATATGTTGGTTTAGCAAACCAATGCCTTCAGCCACTCAGCCACCCCTCCTTTTTCTGTTATTCTTTATATGTGTTTTGTATATGTATTTTATTTTTTTCTCTTAGGTCTATAATTTTTTATTTCTTAATATCAAGTTTCTTCGTGTCTGTCCAGTTAGTTCTTTATTTTGTCGTATGGATGGATAGCCGTTGATTAGTTCGTATACTTTTCTTCTATGAGATGCTATTCATTCTGCTTTGTCACTCTTATTTACTTTCCTTTCTCTGCTTTTTTCATGGATTCTCTTCTTTACTCTATTTGTCTTCTTTGATTTCTTTTTTTTTACTACTTTCTCTATATCTATTTATTTTTTTCTATTCTTTTTGATTTTTCTTTGCCTGCTCTTTCCTGCCTTTTTTCTTATTCTTTTTCTTCTGGTTTCCTTTTTGCTTTTTTTCTATCTATTTATCTTCTTTTGGTCTCTCTTCTTTCCCTCTTGGCTGTAGCTTAGCTGTGAACTCTTTATTTTTCTGCATGTTATAGGCAACATTGATTTAACGCTAAGTCTCGATTTTCCGCAATGGCGAAGTCTTTTTAGTCTATTCGTTATCTTTCTTTTCTGATTTCATTTCGATTGTATTCTCTTAGAGTGAAAAAGTTCTTTGTCTAAGAGTCCATTGACTTTCTAGATGCATTTGCATTATTTTTATATTTAATCTATCTCTTTTTTCTTTTTGTCCTTTAGTTTTATCATTTTTATAATAATTTCATAAAAAAATCTTAAACTTCACTTGACTAGTCAATACTATTGACGTTTATTCGCCGTAAAGGGAGCTAGGGATCTATCTCTGGCTGTTCTTGTTCATAACTTTTTTTGATGGGAAGAAAATACTGAAGTGAGAGCTAGCTTCTTCCAGACGTGGGTTAAAATTTTTATGTTGTAAGTGCTTCTGAAAAGCCAAGGGTTTTGTATAACAACTAATAAAGGAGTCCTCCTTTTTCACTCCTTTTATATATCTTTACTTTCTCTTATTGGTCTCTTCTTACTGCTCCATTTTAGGTTTTTCTCTTGTTATGAATTCTACTGTGGATAGGGATAGTAATGGCTCCCTTCCAGGGAGAACGCTCTATTAGAGCTTATACTTATTCCCAGGTTTCATTCGAGTCATTTGTAGCTTAGCTAAGGTGTCTTTTTCATATCTCTCCATCATATATTTATTCGATTTCTTTTTATTTTTTGAATCTTTTCTTTACTATTTATATTTAACCTCGCTATCTTTTCTTCTCTTTACAACTTCAGTTCTTTCTTCTTGTGTTCTATTCTTTTTATTTTTTTTTAGATCTCATTTGGATTGCTTGTATCTCTCTTTTTTCTTTTCCCTTCTTTTCATTTGTTTTTTATTTGTTTTTAGCAGGTTTATTGCCTTCTCCATGTATTATGGAAATATATATATATATCTAGTAGATCCTTATTTCTCTGAGTTTCCTAGATTACTCCTTAACTTGTCTTCTGTTTCTCTCTTTCTTTTTTCTTTATTGGTTGTTTTGTATTGATAGTAAGCGTATTTCATCTCTTCTTTCTTGAAATGTTGCTTGGTTACTTGGAGAGTGTCCTTTCTTTTTTTTGGTTTCCATTTCTGTCATTTTCAGATCTCACTTCTGTCTTGAAACCCCTTTTTTCCCTTTTTCAGCCGTATGGAATGTACTCTCGACCTACTCTCGTACCTTGACTTGAACTCTTTCTCTCTTCTTTCTCTACTCTACTACTCTATTTTTTATCTCTTTTCTTTGTCTTTTGAGTAAGACCCTCATCATCCTAAAAATGTTCTTCATTTTCTTGATTGACGTGCTTCTGAAAAGTACTTTTTGTTTTTGCACTTGCTCTAGAGAATGCTCCTTTATCTTCTATGAATTCTGGAAGAGTTTTTTTTTCCCAGTTCCCTGAACAACATACATGGTCATTATTTTGTCTAATCAATAAAAATCAATGCCTCTCTAACTTTATGCATTATTTTAAGACGTGTGTTTCGCTTGTGGAGAAATCGAAGATCTGTTTTCATTCTTCTTTCGCTTTTCTTTCTTCTCTCATGTATTTACAATTTAAATTTCTTTTCTCTCTTTCTTTGGAGGCGATTTTCTAGCGGCGCTGTTTATTTCTGGCGTCATATTGGTTTTCTTTTCTTCTGCTTTTGCGTTTTCTTGTTTGAACCACTGGGATTTGGGACTAGTAAATAAATGATTTTAAAAGAAGATTATTCTATCAACTAAGTACTAAGGCAAAAAAGATATAGAATGCATAGCAAGAAAATAGGAATCAATGATAAAATAAACTGGCTTGGTTCTTTTTTCATGAAGTTTTCTATAATTGTTTTGGCCTATGATTCTTTTTTTCTCTCTTTTCTGATTCTGCCAATGTTTCTCTACCTTTTCTCGATTGGGTTTAGACTGTGATTGTTATCCACCTTGCATCTCGCTTCATTACTTTCTAAATATAAATGAAGGACTTTTTTATGATTTTTTATGTATTTATTGTATTTATTAAAAAAATTAATGAAACATAGTACTTTCACGTTATTGTTTTTCCTTTTGTTTGGTTAGGTGGTCTCTTTTCTGTCCAATTTCACTCAGATTATTTATTTATTTATTTTATTTAATATGATCACCCCTGGTTTTTTTTCGTTTTTCAGTTCGCTTTTTTTGTTTAAATTTCAAACTTTTTTTCCAGAATTCTCTTATTTTTGACTGCTATAGCTGGAGAAGGTTTTTTTTAAGGATTTTTCGTCTTTTTTTTTTCTTCCTTTTTTGTCAATATTTGGAAGGTAAATAGAAAATTTCCTATATTAGCTCATTTTTTTGACTTTGATGAAATTCTATTAAAAAACCATGCGCAAGAACCTAAATATTTCATATTTAAAAAGGACTAAAAGTATTTTTGATTAAGTCATACATATCTTTTTTCTTGCTAAATATCATGCCAGGGTTCAGCTTCTTTCCCTTCTCTCTCTTCCCTTTTCTCTCTTCTCTTTGTCCTCTCTACTTTCCGTCCTTTCTTCTCTCTGCTTCTTTCTCTTCTTTCTTCTTGCATTCCACTCTTTCTCTCTCCTTCTGACTCTATTTCTTTCTCTCTACTCTAGTCTTCTCTCTCTCCTCACTCTTGTCTTGTCTCTTTCTTACTTCTCTACTCTCTTTTTTATCTTTTTCTGTTTCTCTTTGGATGAAGGGATTGGTAGTTTCTTTCTTTTTCTGCTTTGCTTAGTTTGTTTTTTTGGATCTGCTGGGAGAGTTTCCTTTTTTTTCTGACTGGGAAGGTTCTTCTGTTGATTTGACTTGGTGGTGTGCCTGAAGTTTTTGGGGTCGCTTCTCGTCCGTTTTTTAGTGCGTTATCCAATTAGTGCTTTTTCGGACGGTTCAAAAGCAAGGGTTATTTCTGGGTCTGGGTCCCTTGTCTTAGCTCGGTTGGTCTACTAGAGCTCTCTGAATGCTTCGTGGAGGGGTTGGCCTTGGCAGTGGTCAGTAGGAAAGAAGGTAAAGCTTTTGTGTGCGAGTGTTCGCTTAGGTCCGGATCTGGTTCGGCTAGCGAGAGGAATGCTGGGGCAGTCCCACTTTGGCGGTCGCCTGAACAGCAGAAGGCAAGTTGGTAAGTCCGCCTTTCTAGGCCCTTGTGTTGTATGTAGTGGTCCGGTATCCTTGTAGAAGGGGGTAGGCGTTGTGTGTGGTTGGGCTGTGCTGGGGCTGCTGAGCTACCCGGGGACTATAGCACTTGTGCTGATAGGCGTGAAAGGAAATCTGTACTAACAAGGGGTCCAGGATGGATCGTATGGTTCACTAGAGAGAAGTACGCGGGAAGGAAAAAAGCCCTCCATTCAGCAGGGGCTTCGAGATTCCCGGCTTCTATTTGCTTCTCTCTTTTTCGCTTCCCTGGAAGGCTTGTAAAAAGGTGGATAAGGAGGTCTAGCTGGGCCATGATTCAAGTTCTTCAGACAGTCCAGCCTTCTTCTGGGACGAGGTTCTTATGGAAAGGTTCCCTTGGAAGGTCGTACTGAGGCATTTCTATTCTCTTCCTAATTGTTCCCGTAGAAGGGTTATTTTGCTCATGGTTTTTGGTTAGCTGCTTTTCTTCTCCTTGCATAAGTGTTCCTCTCTTTCGTAATCTGGGTTAAGTCTTTGCTAGGAAAGTGACCCCTAGTTCTCTTATTTTTCTTTTTCTCTCTGTTGAGCTGTTCTGGGATCGCCTCGTTCTTTGTTCGTAGAGTAGGTATGACACTTCTATTCTAGTAGGCTTATATAGAGATTCTAGTTTCATGCATGGGTCCAGTGTTCCCTGGAATAGTAGGGATGGTAAATATGGGTAAAGTTAAGGTAAGTCTGGGGGATTTCTTCTAGGATTTGTCCTAGCTGGTCTCTTTGTCAAGGCCTTCTGTCTCCTGTAGCTTTTTATTTTTCTTCTGATCTTCCAACCTCTACTCTATTATTCTATTCTTCTTTCTCTTATTGTTTTACTTCCTTATTTAGTCTCTTTGCAGATTTCTGCTTTCCTTCTCTTCTCTCACTGTCTTCTTCTTTTTTGGCTGGAAGCTAGCCTTAGCGGTCGATCCGCGCTCTCTCTTCCTCCTCTAGCTTTTGTTTTATTTCTCATACTCTTTCTCTTTTCTCTTGTTCATTCATTTCCATTTGTTCTTTTAGAAACTTCCCACTTCTCTTTTTTTTTCTATTGATAAAATTCGAACTTGTGCCTTCGTTTCTAGTCTTCCTTTGTTTTTTTGGTCATCCCTTTTTTGATAATTTATTTGCATTTTGGATGAATCTCTATTTTTATTGATAATCTTAATTTCTTCGTAGATAAAATTTTTTTGTTTTGATTTTTTTGTAAATGTCTTGAAAAGCTTCTTTGAATTTATTCATTCTTTTTTTCTATTTTCTTAGGTTTTTTCTAAATTCTTTTTGGTACCTCAGCTTCATGCTCCCTTGTAGCTGTCTTACTATCTACTTCGTGGTAAGTATTTAATTAATTCTTGGAAAATTTCTTTTTCTTTGAAAGATAGGAATAGGAGAAAAGAAAGAAGAGAGAAGAACAAGCAAGAGAAAAAACCAAAAGAAGACAGAATAATAGAAGAGAGAGAAAGAGACATCGAAAAGAAAAAGTAGAAAGAAGAGGAACAAGATAGAAAGAGGAAAGAAGCAGCAGCAGAAGAAAGAATAAGAAAAACAACGAAAAGTAGAACAAAAGACAAAGAAAGTGAACCTACTTCCTTTCATTTAAAGACAACTCAACCAAAGACTAACCTTTGTGAGCTTTGCTTTATGCATGACGGTAGCTTTTCCGATGAACTAATTTCTTCTTCGACTCAACTTCTACTCATCAACCTAATCCGATATATCAATCCTTCCTTTATTTCTTACTTCTTTTTTTTGGGCCTTCGACTCCAGCTATGATTCCCGATGCTCGTAGATTGGATTCATTATTCTCATTCCAAAGTTTGCAAGGAGATGGATCTTCTTTATTTTAGCTATAAAATCCGTTATTGTTCCTGTGTAAAAGGGAGATTGTAGAAAGAACTTTCTATTTTCATTCGCTCTCTTCTTTCTCTTCTATTTTTTACTTTTGCTTCTATTTTTCTTCTACTCTTTTCTCTCTCTCTGCAAGTCCCTTCTATTATATTGTTTCTTTTTTTTACTTTTCTTTTCTTCTTTCTATCTCTCCGTCTGCTGTCTTCTCTTCTATTTCTTCTTCTAGTTTTTCTTTCTTTTTCGCATTCTTTTTTCTTGCATGAGATCTTTGCCACAAAAGAAGATCTCATATTCACTGGGGAAAGTCTTCTTTCTGTCAACCAATAATTAGTAATATGGGATTAATTACTGTGGAAGGTTTTTGGTTATAGACTTCCTCATAAGGGACTTTGGTGCAGCGAAGTTTGGTCTAAGACAAGACAGTTCGGCGAAGCCTTTCTTGGGTCAGTCATTTGCTGTTCGACGGAACTTAAGAAAAGACCTTTTTGGAGCTAGGATTTCCTATTATGCCTGTGGTAAGACTCTTTATGCTTATCCCAAGTTTCAAGGAGGTAGCCCGTTAGATTAGAGTAGTTAATAGATGTATTTTTCTCTCTTTCCTCTATTTGTCTTCTTTGATTTCTTTTTTTTTACTACTTTCTCTATATCTATTTATTTTTT
>JAYMSN010000020.1:0-16579 GCA_036897865.1 Plantago maritima
CTTTCCCCCATCCTTCCCCTTCGATTTGTGGGACCCCTGTTAGCGACATAGTATCTTTTAGGCAGCCTTCCCTTTCCCTTCTCTCTCTGACTCTCTCTCCTTACTATTACTCTCTCCTCCCTCTCTTTCCATTCTGCCGGTACTCACTACGGGTATCTCTCTGTCAACGAATTATTAGTCACAGGGAGGTCTTTGGTCGGAGAATGAGTACGAGACTCCTCATAGGCATAGGGGAGCATTGACACTTTTGGGACAAGGTCGCTAAGGTGTGGTCGAATAGAGATAGTAGGCTGGGGACTTCGGTCGGTCAAGATATGGCAGAGTAGCCAAAGAGACTTTGAGAGAGAGGTAGCTGCTGAAGTTCCTGTGTGCTCTCTCTTCTTTCTCGTGTTCATCCGGGAAGACTCTGTGTTCTTATCCCAGCTTCCACCCGCTGTCTGATGCCTTCTGCTGTTAGCTTCGACTAGCTTCCTTCTGTGGTCTGGTTGATGCCGACGAAGTGCTCGTTCCGGTGGTAGCTATATCCATTTTTGGCTCTCCCCTTAATAGACGACGTTAAGTGCCCCTTATCCCATTTCTACTTTCTCCTTGGTTGGGAGGGGATGTGTTCTGCCTGTCAGAACATGGTTCAGCACATGGTTGCTGGAACTCTATATCCTTTATTTTGTTCTTCTTTCTTGGCAGAAGAGAGTCTTTCTCTCGATGGCTGCCAGGCTTCGGACATGGCAGCGGGTCAGTCAAGGACTGCCGGTCAAGGCTTTTTCACTGTCAGCTGGAATCTTTTGTTTGTCGTGTCGTAGAATCGAATCTCGGATCCTGAGAGCTTTTTCCTGAGTGGATGGGTGCAAAGGTGCAAGGGAGTCTCTCAAAGGAGTCTCCAGTAGATTAGAGTAGTCAAATGGTTTTCTGCTTACTTGGTTCTTGGTTGGAGCAACTTGGAAAACATTCTCTCCATCCATGAATTTGTACAGAACGGAGACTTCAGTCAGGCGTGACCCAGAGGATTCCTTCTCAGATTCGAAGGAGATTTTTGCACAAGGGCCACGAAGTGTGGGCCCTGAGAGTGGATCGGATGGATCTGTCCATCTTCGCTTATTGGATTAGTAGTAGTAGGAGGTAATGGCGCTTGGAAAGACTATGCTGGGCTCCTCCCTTAGTTAGAAAGGCTTCCTTCTGCGGACTTAGGAGCACTAGTTCCGGTGGAGCACTATAGATTTTTTGATCTCCCCTTAATAGACGCAGTTAGCTGCCCCCAAAAAAAGAAATCCCTTGGATTGGATTTCACGTCGGACGTTAGTGTGGCTTGCTTGATTTTATTCTTCCTGGAATTTCATTGGTCGAAAGGGAGGATGGCTGCTTTGATAAAAATACTTCTTCTGTCTGCTTGAATGGCTGCTTAAGGAGCACGGCTGCCGCTTGCTTGCGTGCTCGTCCTCGTTCTCACTGGAGGTTGGACAAATGCTAGTGGAACTTGGGCACAGCTCGAGTAAGACTTTGGGTTGGCTGGGAGAACGGCGGCGGAGTAGCTAAATAATGGGAAGAGCTCGATCATAGGAAGAACTTGGTCAGTCAGTAGGGAGTCGCTTCTAATAGTTGGGGAATACAGTTGGAACGAAGAGCTTGGAATGACATGTCATCCAAATGGGGTTGTTTGCAAGTGGCTCGGACATTAAGTTACCAGAAAGGAACTCGTTGCAGAATAGACATAGACTGCTTGGGCATCTTTCTCCACTACAAAGTTTGGACGAAACTGTCCGATCCGTTCCTCTGCGTGGGCAGTCCGAAAACATCCTTTCTTTTCTGTTCTGGCTTCGACCAGTGATCATGCATATCGATTGCACTCGGGGGGGAAGGTTCTCTCTCTCCTGGCGGAGAGGATATCTGGTTGCCAAATCGAGCGAGCTCTGCCCTCTGCCCGCGCAGGTTTCTGCTGCTTACCACATGGGATTGTGTGTGGACTTTCCTTTCGCTATGTTTTCTTCGAAGCCGCTCCTTGGCTTTTTCTTCTCTTTCTCTGTCAGTCTCTACACGCTCCTTTTATTACCCTAAGAATCTTTCCAAAAATGGGAGAAATCGATCCATTGGAGTTTCCCGGATTTCCAGGAAAAAAGGCATAATGAATAAATTCTTGTAGAGCCTTTAGCATTACTGCGAAGACGGGATTCTATACCTTTATTATTTATTTTCTGCACATTCGAAAAAGAAGACTTTACTGTTGGTCATCCAGAATCCATATTTGAGAATAGTATAGTAAAATAAGAACGATTCGAATGAAATGGGACTAATGCCCTTTGGCAATCAATCAAAAGATAAATGAAAAAACGAAAAGAAGTAGATTCGTATATAACACAACTTCTCAATTTGACAGAGAGAAAAAAAAGAGAAGCAGAAGAAGCTCTTCATATCTAGTTAGACCGAATCGAGGAATGCAGAAAAGGAAAAGAAGACCTTCCAAGCCATAGCTCTAGGATCCTTGAAGCTAAGACCGAGTCATAAATAGGATAAGCTCTTCACCAACAAAACATATCCGAACCCAATCAATCCCAGATTTCTAGATTTCTAGAATAAACTAGATTTCTAAAATAAATTGCAAAGATAGATTGTAGTTTCGTGGCTACTTGTAGGGAAGAAAAAACCCTCTAAGTAAATCTACTTGTAGGAGAAATAGGAAGTTTTTTGGGGTTGCGCTTAAGGCATCTTCCCTTATATACAATCCACAGCATTACTTTCTTTGGTAAATTATATATAAACTTTAGAAAGAAAAATTTCCAAGAGAATTTCCGTTGTTGACTAAACAACTCACGAATCTGCACCCTAAGCCTACTCGAAGACCAAAGAAGAACTTATCGGAGAAATTGGTAGAATGTGACATGATCCATTCCAAATCCAAAACAGAACACATAAACAAACTTATAAGCAGTCGATGGAGATGATGCGATAACCAATGAAAAACAACAGATCTTAACATGACAGGAAATAGAATCTAGTCAGCATATTTAATATATATAGTTAGTTTATAGTAGTTATAGAAAGTAAAACCCAGTAAATTAAACAAAATGGAAACTCTGAAAGTAAAAAATCCTTCAAAGAAACAAAAAAATCTCTAACCGATAGTCTAAAGTTTCCCATTTAGAAAAATAAAACATCTTGCTTTCATGTTGGAAAAATCCAAAAGCGTGCTCTACTTATTGGATATTGGAACAAAAGATTGTTTCGAATGACGGTGGAAAAATTAAAAAAGACTCAGAAATGGAAAGACAAAAAAGAAAATATTTTTATACAAATACAAATAATAAATGAAACAAAAAAACCAATTTTTCCGGGTGCTCTTCCCCTAAACATACCGAAATGAAATTATAAAAGAGAAACTTGGATTCGAATTCTACTCCAGTAACCCAGTCACGAGGAATTGCCATACATACACTAGAAAGAGTGCTTTAGAATACACTTCTCTCAAAAGAAACCAACCAAGGCATAGTCATAGAAAAAATATCAGACCAAAGTTTTCGCCGAAACAATACAATCGAAAATAGAAAAGGAGGAAAAAGAAGTGAACAAACAGAAAGAAGTACAAAAAAAGACTTAGATACGATACTAAGCCAAAATAACAGAACAACGTAAAGAAAGAAAACAAATCGAAAAACTAATGGCAAACGAAGACGACAAAGAAATGAGAAACAAGAAAAGAGATAAAGAAGGGGATCCGCCCTTCGAACAGTGACAACGAATACAAAGATTGACTACGTGCAGAAAATCTAGAACAAGGCACGCCCTAGACAAAGCGAGCAGAAGGAGAAGGGACGCCCTATACAAATAAAAAGAGGGATGTCAAAAAAAAAAAAGGAAGAGGTTGTGAGAGTCACAAAAGGAAGAGGCATCTCCGTCCATATCAATTCCATATCCATAAAGTAAAAAAAAAAAGGAAGAGGCTGTGAGATTCAGAGTCAAACAAAGTCAAGTGAAGGAAGAGTCATCTCCGTCCGAAAACGAAGAGGCATGCAGATTGAGAGTCAAACAAAGGAAGGGTGATGGAGATTAAGAGGAGAGAGAGGAGAAAAACAAAACGAAGAGGCAGTGAGACAAGAGACAAGACTTAGAAACAATATACCAAGAAAGAGACAAACAATACAAAAAAAGAGACAAAGAACAAGAAAAGAGAGAAAGAGAGAGCAGAAGAAAAAGAGAAGACAAAGAACAAGACACAAGAAAAGCAAAAGACAAGAAAAGAGAGAAAGAGAAAGAAGAGCAGAGAAAAAACAAAGAAGAAAGAGAAGAGAAGAAGAAAGGAAAAGAAGGGAAAAAAAGAACAACATAAAAAAGAAAGAAGAAAAAGAAAAGAAGAGAAAGAAAGGGAGAAGAACAAGAAAGAGGAAGAACAAGAAAGAGAGAAGAAAAGAATCCGAAAGAATAAAAGAAGAGAAAAAAGCAAAAAGGAAGAAAACAATTTTGACCTAGACCAAACTCTCTATCCCAATTGAGAATAAAGGAATTGCAGAAAAGACAAAACAAAAGAATTGAAGCAAGACTTGTCAAAGAAATCTACTAATGCAACCAACGAAACTTACGGAACCCAAAGAGCAACGACTTCGCTAGACACAAGTACTAGATTTCGAGGCACACTACCTAGCTAGCTAGAAAAATCTACCGCGCACCTAACTTAGGAATCAAGAAAATAACCAACTCTTCCAAGGACATCCAGAGAAAACTATACTTTCCCAGAAACGGGACCCGCCTATCCCATTAATAGAAAGAAGCAAAATAGGGAAAAAGAAGCGAAAGCAGAAAGAAGGGAAAAAGAAAGAAGCGAAAGCTGAAAAAAGAGAGAGAAAAAAAAGAAAGGAACAAGAAGAAGAAAGAGAAAAAAACACCAAAAGAAAAACAAAAGAAGAAAGAGAAAAGACAAGAAAAGAAAGTTGAAAAAGAAAGAGAAAAAAACAAAGACAAGAAAAAGAAAGCAAGAAAAAGTAAAAAAGCAAATAAATAAGAATAAAGAAATTAAAAAAAAACAAGGAAAAGAAAGAAAAGGAAAAGACTAAAAGTCTTAGATTAGGGACCCTTTAGTATCACGTAATTAGTATCGCGTAAGAAGAGGGGCTGGCTGGAATGTAGCGAAAAAAAGAAAGTATATAAAAAACAAAGAGAAAAAAATGCATCAATAAAGAAAAATACGCGGAGAAAACAAACAAAAAAAGAGAAGAAAGAGAAAGAACAACAAGAAATCAAAGAAAAAAAATCCTTGTGGAAAAAATGCTTTCATAGAGAAAGGAACTCATCAACAACAACATATACAACTATCTGCGGATGAGAAGAGAAAGAAAAGCAATTAGCTGAATAACCTATGAGAATCAGAAGATGGACATGAAAATGAGCAGAATAAAACAACAAATCAAGACAAGCAATGAAAACAACCAGAAGACACTGCCCCACTGTTACTTTAGACCCGAAGCCTGTGGAACAAACAAAAAATACATCACTGGCAACAACCAAGCTTTGAATCATCTAATCAAAAAAGAAAAAGAATATGAAAGACATTGGATCAAACCATGTCCAATTCACCCAGGGGCATCAACACCCCAACTATATCTCAATCAGAATATAACCAGTCATACATGAAATCTTCCTTAGACTAGTTTAGACTAGTAAAATTAGACTAGTAAAATATTTACTACGAAATTTTTTTGTTTAGAGAACTCAACATTACATTAAAAAACCAAGAAAAAAGAAAGAAATCGAAAAAAGAGGGAAAAATCTTCTTCTACAAAAGAAAGAATGTTCTCTTCTCTACAGTGCTGTCACGAAAATCAAAAAAAATCCTAGTTAATTAAGATAGGAGAGAGACAAAACATACTTTCATTTTTCGAGTATTTGAACTTTTCCTTAAAATCCATAGCTGGAAGGACAAGAAATAAAAAGAGGATGGAAATTCAGAACGAATCATAAAAAGTTATCCAAAATTTCCTAAAGAAAGAAACTAAAAGCACTCGCGACCCTAAGAATCCGCCCGTGACTAGAAAAATGAAAAACTAAGAATTAGGAATCCAGTAAAAAAGAACTTGAAAGACACTCATAACAAAGACAAAGAAGACATTCCAAAAAGACACCGTTTCACATCCAAACAAACCGAAAGGAAATTTGGAAAGAAAGGACGTGCAGACATGACTAACAAGCATATGAATAAAACTACTAAATAACACGAGTTTATGAATAATATTTTTACTTAAGACGACTAGCTAACGAAAACTATTACAATCGAAAGTAGAGAGGAAGGAATAGAATATTAATTGAAAAAAAATAAATAGAAATGGAGGCCCGGTGGAAGATGAAAAAAAAAGACACTGCACTCAATCAAAATAAAAAGAAATGAATTTCTAGGAGGGGCCCACTTTGGGCTCGACGAAGAAGCCAGAAAAAAGAAAAAAACAGAGAAAGAGAAGAAGAAGAGCCTTAAATCTTCGTTGATTGTAATCAATTACTGAGAAACAACTTATCCCTAGAATGGAATGGGGAACTAGGTAAATAGGCTCTTTCTGATAGAATAAGATTTATCCATATTATTTTTCTATAAGAAAGATGCTCCTTTCTACTTGCATTTCTAAGATCGTGTAGGCACCCAAAGCTTTTTTTCTCTTTCTTCAATACAATTATTTTTCTCTAATATTTCCCTTTCCTTGTTCTTATTGCAAGAGATTTCTATGGTAAGTTCACTCTCAATTTTGTTAGTTGATAACGCTATCATCGATCTATTTTCTATCTATATAATAGTATGTAGCAGCTTCTCAGTCTGCAGACTTCGTTCATACGAGGCTCTTTGTTGAAATCCTTTTTTTAACTATTCTCAAATATTTAATTTAAAAACTATATTCGATACTTTGAAACAAGTCTTTTTTTATTTATGTCAACACGTAATTTATTTTCATAGTAAAAAAATACTATCGTAGGCAAAAAAAGCAGCTAGGACGCAGGAGCAGACTTCCCCTGACGATGGTATTCGCCATAAAATTTTTTGTTCTCATTTTATTTTTTCATTCATTCAATTGAATTGTAACCCATTCAAATTTCTTCTTTACTATGAACTGTAGAAGATTTTTTCTGTATTAGTCTGAGCTGACTCGTAGGGATTTATACTGCATTCATTGAAAAATATTATACAAAAAAGAAGTCCATTTTTTCAACTCACCTTTACTAAGGTCATGCTTCTGAGGACCTTGAATGAATGAATATATGGTAAGATAAGAACTTCAGTTTGGAGTGTAAATTTGATTAAAAAAGTACTGGAAAATAGAAATGTCTACTTAGGCAAGCTGGATTAGTGAAGTTTATTCCTAGGTAAAGCTTTGTTAGGATTAGTGGTTATAGATGAATAGCGAATAAGAAATCCCAGTACGGGAAAATTTGTCGAGGTAGGATATGATGAATTTTTTAGGTTTTAGCATTGGTTGTAGGTAGTGAAAGGGACTTGAGTGCAAGCAAGATCTGCACTTATCTAATGATAAATTAATTGACAGTAAAAAGATCTGATCCCTTTGTTCTGGGGTTATATATGTATTCATTTCTTTTTTTCAGATATATATGTTTTGAAAAAACCAATTCGGATACTCGTGTCAAATTTTTTTTGATGCGCTCTGGTCTTACTATAGGGCCTTGGTTCGAAAAGAACCTTGGCGTCAACTGTTTTTTTATTCGATGTTTATATCTACAAACAGTATTTACAGTATTGTAAATTAAAAGTAGCCTTTCATCTTCGCCTCGCTAATGGCTCTTACTTTCTTGTTTTCAATTCCAAAAATTTTTGCATAAATACGACTCTTGTTAAATTCTATGCTGAAATTATTCTTTTTTTTCATTCTGTCGGACTTTTTTTCTATCTTCTCTCTAGTCGATTTCTTTCCTATTCTTCTTTTTATTGGAGCATCATAGACCGCGTCGGCGGGTTCATTCACTTTTTTTTACAAGTCAAGAGCTAATAGAATCTAATACAAAAGTTTAATAAGTAGAAATCCATAAATGACGTTCATCTATCTCTGCATTAGAAATTCCCCCTTTTGGAAGTTTTCATGTCAAGTGCAAAATCCCACTTTCAAAGTTTTCTGAAAAAAAAGTTCCCAAAGTGTTTTCTTTTGTTTTGGTTTATAAAATGGCATTCAGTATTTACTTTGTTTCTTCATTCTTTGTTTCCACTGGATGTAAATCCTTTTATGCATGCTTTCTATATATGTGCAAAAAGTCTAACTTCATAGAAACTATATGTAATAATCTTTTTTTCTAGGGTTTTTGTGCTTACCCTTAGCACGTTCATTCATTGGTAAATAACATAGGTTTTGGTCTGGTTTAGATTTAGATCTTTTTCTATCTCTACGGAGTTCTAATCTCTAGTTTTTAAAGAATCTATATCGAATAGAAATGCGTTCGCTCGCAGGGTTAGCTTGGGACTGGGCTCGCTCTTTGTAGCAAGATCTTCCTCCAAGTTCTTTTTTTTTAGTTAATTCTAACATGTTTTAATTCTTTTTACTCTTTTTCTTTTTGTTTTTCATAGATAAATTAATCCAAAACAATGTTGCGAAGAAGTTTAGTACGATTCATAGGCCAATCAAAAAAGTATGGTCCAAGCTTCCAAAACTCTTTTCTGCATGCAGGAGAAAACCCTGTTTGTGGAAACAAGAAACCATGAAAACAACAGAGGATCGAGGTTCTTATACCAACCTTTAATTAAAAAAGAAATAGTTTTTCAAAAGCCAATTTAAAAGTTACGTTATTAAGAATTGAGATGTTTCTGTGGAATGTATTTACTTTTACTTTGATTAAAAAAAAAATAGGGTTAAAAAAAATGAAAAGTTTTTTTTAGTAAAACCCTTGACTTAGAATTGAGAATATAAATTTTACTAAGATTTCGTGCAGGGGTTAAAACAATAAGAAAAGGAGTTCTTTGGTTAGACTCAAAAGGTGAGTCCAGCCTTGGGACAAAAATAGGAAAAGCAAAATTTTCTTAACAGAGTGTATTTCAAAAAAAGTAGAACATTTTCAATGATAAAAAAAATTCAGTATTTAAAAAGCAAAATATTTTTTCAAAAGTAATTCATAAATATTTATTTTTAGAATTCTATATACTTAAGAAATTTGTTTTTACTAAAGTATCTTTTTTATGTGATAGGTAAAGTTGTGTCGATGAAAAATACTTTAGAATAGGCTAAACTGCTAGTTTCTGGGATTATTTGCTCTATTCTCCTATGTTTGTTTATGTTGCTGACAACATTTTTTGTTTTTTATTTAATAGTTAATAAAAGGAATGCTATATTTTTCTTTGGCTTCTTTAGAAAATTCTTTTCATTTTAATTGGTTTATTTGAGTAATCATTAGTCTTCGACTGTTCCTTGTATAAGAAGTTTGACTTAACAAGCTTCTATCCTTTGTGGAATTTCTTTTCCGCATATAGAGCAGACGTAAATAATTCTTTTCTTTGGACTTTTGGATCAAAAATATACGGATAGGAGGTCAAAGATCTCTATGATTTCTTAGATTCCTCTCCATATATACTTTGTTCATTTCTCTTTCTCCCTTTTTCTTCTATGGTTAATTTGTGTTCCTTTTTTTATTTTCTTATTCTGAAGTGAAATAGTATTCCTATATAGCTGTGTGTACTTTTAGGTGAAAGTCTTCTAACGCAGACGAGATTTCCTGAAGTTTGTAGAATTTCCTTCTTTTTTTCTTGGAGAAATCAACGGTACGGTCATCCGCCATTTCTGTCTTCTTCTTTTTCTTCTTACTTGTTTCATCAAAATGCTATAGTTTAAAATAGTTCTTATTAGTTTGTTAATATTGGTATTTTATAGGACTTTATATTTATAGTTAGTTTTTCTACTAAAGATTATTTATTCAATTAAGTTCGATTTAAATTTGTTATTTTTTGTTGTTGTCTATTTAATTTAGGATAAATAGACCAGAATTCCATTATTGCAGATAAAAGAAGAAAATCTAGGTCATTTTTTGTACATTTACACATGTTCAAAATCTCACAGAATATATAAAGGGATTGGAGTTTAACATTTGCAAGGTCTTTATCTTTGTCTTAGTTTCTTTTTTTTATCTATTCACATGGTTACGTATATGAAGAGAAATATTATTATTATACTTCGAACTCTTTTCATATTTCATTTCAACTATCTTCCTTTTTTCGATTCTTTCACAGTATTTTTGAGGTTTGATTTCGTATTTATTGTATTTTAATACAAGTTCTAAATATTTTTGCTGGCTGCGGCTCATCTATTTTCGCCCATTCTTTACTTTATATAATATATTATATCGCTTTCTGTTAGCTCTTTCCCCCCTAGCCTTCATTCTTTGTTTTTCTACAAAAGTATAAGAATCTTCCTCTTCTTGGCTATTGATAATTTATTTCATATCCAAACAAGGGCTAGGGCGATATCGAGCTCACTCCAGGTTTTCTTTTTTTCTTTTTTTGCCTTATTTCTCAAAGATAGGAAAAAAGCAAGATAAAGTAGGAAGTAGGGACTCCGTCAAATACTTTAACTAGACTTTAAACTAAATTTTAATACTGTCCGAGATTCTCGTTCGCTCGAAATTCCTAATTTACAAGACTATAGTCTAATTCTTGGAGAGATGTTAATTGTTTTCTTCTCGAACCTAGGGCAGAAGTCTTCTCTAGTGAGTTCTTTATAGATTTTAATGCAACGTACAGCATTGTTTTAAATAAAAAAAGTCTATGGTTTAGGGCGATGCATCCTTCTAAACTATAGATTTTTCTTTCATCTTTTCGCTTGGCATTTCTATTCTTTTCCGAGAAAGTTAGATTTTCCAAAGCATCCCTCCATCAGAATCTCTTTCTTTTTTATCTTCTTTGACTTCCTCTCTCTCTATCTATCTTTATTGTTAATTATGTTGATTTACTTGTTTTTATTTTCCTTTATTTATTAATGTATTAATATTAATGTGAGGAGTGAGAAAGAGTTTCATATTTCAAAATAAAGGAGGGGAGTGCAAAAATAAAAATTTCTTTGTTGTTTATTAACTTGTCAGAAATCCAGTTTTTCTTTCGTGTATAATGTTTTTTCTTCATCTGCAGCTTCATTTATTTCAAAACAACAATAGATTGTGATATATTATATAGAATATAGATAGAAGGTTCTTTTCTATTCTTTCTCCCATGTATGAAGTATAAGGGGATCCTTCTCTGTCTCTCATTTTATAATTGGCAGCTATAAGAAACTGTGATCCTTTTTTTTCGTTGATCTCTCCTTCTCTCTTTTTATCAGGTCTCTACGGAATTCGTTCAACAAGTGCACCTATTTTAACAATATCTACTGTCAAATAGATATAATACTTCTACTGTTAAAAAGCGCTAGATTTCATCTCAAGAATAAAGTAGGAGAAGTCTTCTTTTTTATTTAGCTTTGTATCATCTGGTCCTGATGTGCACTTTCTCTTTCTTAGCTTCCTCCTTATACTAGTTTTCCTTCCGAACATCTGAATTTTTTTATATTTCCTTTAAACTTTAAAGGTCAACATTTCATTAATATTAATTTCTCAATAGGATTAGAAAAAGATTTTACGAGAGTTAAGTGCTCAAAGTCTTTTATATTTCCCCTTATATTTTTGCTCCGTCGGTGAAATGGTCCAACTGTTTACTTTCTATTTCTTGTCTCAATCTTGAAAGAGGCGGATTTTTCCTATCCTTGGACGCACGTTCTGCGCCCTGCATTCTCCCTATATTTAATCTTAAAAGGACTTTTTCTTTTCTTTCTGCATATATTGCTTATTCTAGTTCTTGTTTTTCTGAATTTCAAACTTTCTTTTATATTTATTTCTTCCTTTTTTGTTTCTTTGACCTGTGCTAAAAAAGACTTTTCTTCTTTTTATTCATTTTTTTCTTATTAATATGTGCCAGTTTTTTTAGAATTTTCTATGTTATATGTGGAATTTGCTTTCTTTCATATGACTTTTTCAATAGAATTTGATTCAAGTATAAAATACTATTTGAAAACGACTCTGCGTTTTTTTACTAAAAAAATCCTATTTCTTTTTTTTTGTCGTAGGTTCTACTTCTTTGTTTTTTTTTCTTCTTCTTTCTGTCTTCTCTTTCTGTCTTCTCTCATTCCTTTCTCGTTTTTATGATTTATTAGCTTCATTCTCCTATTTGACTTCCCTTTTTCTATAGTGAGTCTTCATTTGTGGAATTTGGATATTCTGCTCAAAGCTAAATCTTTCTTTTGTTTGCACCAGTAGCGCCTCCCATTTTTCTTTTCCATTCCTCTTTCTACCTGGAATTTCCTTTTGGTTATTTTGTACCATAGGAGACTCTACTTTTCCTCCTTTTTGATCTGTGTGAAAGCGAAATTGGATTTTGTTCTACCAGTATATTGGAAATTCAGCGTTGGCTTTCTCCCTGACAAAATTTTTTGGTCTTTTTGCACTAGTCTGGAGTCCAAGTTTGGAAAAATGAATATTATCTCTGTGTGTAAATCTTGTCTCGTACTTTTCTTTTCTACTAGTGCAGAGTCGCTTTTCATAATTCTTTTTGCTTTAGAAATAGTGCTTGACTCCTTTTTCCTACTGAGTCTTTACTTGCGAACTCCCGTTCTTTTGTTGTTCGATTGGGACCCGCTTAAGCGCTCCCTTCTATTCTAGTTTTTTCCCTTTTTTTTCTTTATGATTCTTTTTATTTCTTTCTTCTTTTCCAGCTGCTCCTCCAAAAGTTTTTCCTTTTTGCACTTTCTTTTTGTTTTTTTATTGTCTCTTGTTATTTGATTTTAGTTAGGGACATAGCCGGGTTTCCTTGCCTGTGTCTGCTCTATCTTCTTTTCTCTTGTGCCGTATTTGACTCTCTGTTTTCTTCTTATCTCCTCTCCTTCGTTCTCCCTTTGTCGGGATCGAAGATGGGACTTCACATGAGCATCTCAGGTTTCCGTCCTCTTTCTCTTTTCTCTTCCTATTCCTTTTCTGATTTTTCGTTCTTTTCTACTTGTTTTTCTTTTTCTGCTTTTCTTTTGTTCTTCTTCTAGTCAAACTTTTTTCTTTTTTTATGTGTTTTGTATTTGTATTTATAGCATTCTAGCTTTAGTCATATCTGTTAAATATGACTTGGAAGAAAGTCTTCCCATGGACTGTTCATTTTTCTTCTTTGTTTTTGGATGGCAAGAGTTCTGATACTGGAGCATTACATGGTTTTCGATATTACAGCTTCATTAGTGTCACAAGAGTCCCCTAACTGAGTGAACTGGGAATTTGGATAATGTGTATTTTTTTACGGGTGAGTTTTCTTCTCCTCTACTCTATATTATATTCGCCTTCCTCTTTCTGTAATAGATCTTGATTGTGTTTACTGCGGGAAGCTTCCGGCAAGAAAAGTTTTCTCCCCAAAAGTATTCTCTCATAAAGTAATAATGATAGGTCTAGCTTTGTTCAGAGAATAGTCCTGTATAGTATAGCTAGTGAGTCTTGGCCTAGTGGAGAGCATGTAGCCAGTGTTCATCCCAGGACTCGCTTGTAATGGAGACTTTTGGAGCAGAGTGTGTTCGAAGAGCACGCTTGGGTTGTCCGATGTCTGAGCAGCACGACTTCCGGCGAAGTGTTCGCTCTCGGTGGAACTGGGTTCCTGGACTTTCCTTCTTTCTCTCTTTTCTTGTCTTCTCTGTTCCTTTCGATTCTTCTTTTTCTGACCCGCATCAGGTTTTCCAATATTCTTCCTTTTATTTTGTTTGCTTTTCAAAAGATTCTTGTCCAAGTACAGAATGTTCTCTTATCTATCTGAATAGGGAGAACTTCGGAATACCGAATCTCTTCTCTGAATACAGAATAACTAATACTTATTATCTGAAAAATTCTACTGTATACTGATACTTACTGAATAGGGATCTATCTTAATACTTGATAGTAAGGTGTAGGGGATGGAGTGGAACCTTCGACTGTACTCAAAAAACAAGGTTTGCTTGGCGAACTTCCAGCATCCTCCAACAAGTTTGTTTATAAAAAAAGGATCTTTTCACGCGACCCCTTGTCTTTCTTTTCTGCTTCTTTTCTTCCAAGGACTCTGATAGATAGTGTATAATTACAAAGTTTTTCTGAGACGCAGAACTCTGTCAGAGAAAACAACAAAAAAGCGGATAAAACTATAGAGAATAAGAGAGAATAAGCTTGAGTCTTCTAGTTGGAATAAATAAGATAGTCCGTCGATTCCCATTTCACCTGTTAAGCGCCACAAACCAAAGACATAAAAACTCCATGCTATTTCTTTGATTCTATATTATCTCTATCTATAAACCTGCGTGGAATTTACGCCCCTTCATTTATTTACTTTATCTACAGAAGCACTCATAAGAATAGAAAGAAAAACGAGCAAAGTAAAGTAATAAGAAAATAAAAGTCAAAATCATATAGAAACACAGGGGCCGAAAGACCTCTTTTGTATTCTAGATAGATATAGATTTATTATTCACTTAGAAATTCACTTAGAAAAAGGGTGTTGTGTGGATGCAAATAAATCCCATGCGAGGAGCTGATAGTTTCCAAAAGAATAGGAGAGAAGGGAAAGGGAGTGCCCTTAGCTAGATCTAATTTAGGTTACTTCTTTGTATACTTTTTAAAATTCTTTCTCTTTGAACGATCCAGCAAGTATAGATCAAAAATAATGGAAAAGATAGAAAAAAAAAGACTTCCAATTATCGAAAACAAATGAAAGCCTTTGCTATATACACGAAATTTTTTTATCTTTATATAGTCTTATTGTTACGTATAGAAGGAATCCTGTTCTGTTATTCTAACGTTGGAGTCTTACTTTCTAAGACTAAAAATTTAAGTAAAAGAAAATTTCACAACAATGTCGAAGAGCCGCTAATAAAAAAAAGTTGGAGTTATCTCTTTCTTAGAAGAAAAAGAAAGAATCTTTAACATCAAAGATTCAGAAAAACATAACTCAAAGATCATAAAATTAAAAGTATTTGGAGAATTTTAGTATAAAAAGCTCTGCATAATTATTAAGAACTTGGTGTATAAAAAAACTTCTTCACTATGCAAGGTTGGATATAATGGGTTCAGTAAATAAATAGATCCCAAGGGCCCTTAAAAAATCTAACTAAAATAAGGGAACGAAATAATATAATAGATAACATGATGATAAATTTCTGCAGCAATAAAATATGCATAACCACCTCGGATCGACTCTGATCTTAGCCAAAAGGAAAACTTATTAAGCGTCTCAAAGTTTTTACTAAAACAAAAAAGCCGGAAAAAGACCAGATAGGAAATAGCAGAATAAATGCAATAAATATCAAAGTAGACTAAAGAGTTCCTTGTGGTATTTTAAGGTATAAACATTTCAAAGTTTTTCTATCAAAAAAGAAAAAGTCAGAATTTTGGTCAGTCAAGGAACAATTTATAAAAAATTTATAAAATATAAGGAGATAGTAGACTTAATTAGTCAAAAAAATATTAGCTCTTCTTCTTAATAAAGAGTAGCTTTGAAGTTCTAGAAATTCATTAAATGATAACAAAACAACAAACAAAGGGAAGAAAAACTGTGAGCAAATTGCATTAATGACCCATCTAGAAAAAAAGCAATACATGAAGCTAGACGAAAAATATTTATTTTTTCATATGTAGATTTCCTTATTAACTTTATTTATAAAATGTTTATTAAATTAAAAAATTAAATGAGCAGTCTATGACTGTAGTTAGAAAAAATGAGAAAGAAAATAGTTCTTAAAATTACGATAAACAAATAGCTAAACTCTATGATCATCCAAACAAAATAGGAGGGAAACCCAAAATAACTGATAACTCCTTTCGATGAGATCGCAGGTTCATTCAGATTTCATGACTGGGAAAAGCTTCTTATCCCCTAAATTTTCTATTAGAGAAAAAAATGAAAAAGAAAAAATAAAAATATGTTAAATGAAAAGACGGAATACAAGAGTATCAAAGCGGAGAGAAAAAAGGTCCCTAAATCCAATAAAGTTGACCAGATATGATCCGAAAGAAATCTAAAGATAATAGATTAAAAAAATACTTTTATATGGAAAGAGTAGAACCAACCCCGAGCCCTAAGCCCTACTTTCGTGTCCACTTGCGAAGCCTTATCATATCATAATTTTATATATTTAGTTCTATATATTTTCAATATTCAATCAACTAGGTCTAATTTCTATGGATTTCTGCTCCACCCTAAATTTTCTTTCTTTTTTGATCTTGTATGGGTTCGTTTTCCTTGAACTTCGATTAATTAATACTTTCTACTTAGTTTAGACTTTTGAGCTCTGGTATGGAATTAATCTAATCAATGCATTATTTGTATTTCTCTTTCTCTTTTTCTAGTAATAAAGTTCTCTCGACTTTTTAGCATTATCTCAAATTTCAGAACCGCACCCATTGACGCGTACGAGTTTCTTAATGGGTGCTTGTTCCTTGTTCTATTTTCTTCACTCGTCTTTGCTCCCTCTCCGTTTTCCATACTAGACTAGTATCTTACATTTTCCTTTTTTCTATTTTATAGTTAGTGTGTTAGGATTGATTAGATTCTATAGTTTCGAGATATGAATTAAATATATTCATTTTTTTAAATTATTATTAATTA
>JAYMSN010000021.1:0-15826 GCA_036897865.1 Plantago maritima
TTTCTTCGCCCATCACTGCCTTTGGGGAACGAGCAGGTGAAGAGCTTAGTGTAACGGACTAAATTACTAAATGAACTTTAAGGTAGACAGTTTCTTATTTAATAAATTTTAATAAATTTTTATTAAAAATATATTATTAATTATATAAGAATTCATTCTATAAGAGAAATAGAGAATAAAATAAAATGCATATGAAATAAAACAATAACGAAAGAGGGGAATCATGAAGGGGTCCAGAGAATTAGAAGGCCCAAACCCGAAGCCTTATAAGGAGACTTTGGGGAGCAAACCTCTAAAAGCCAAGTAGGGTTGGAGATGAGTTCCTTTTTTTTCTTTGGTTTTTTGTTTTAAATATCCAACAAGTACAGTGCTTGATTGATAGAGAAATAGGAATAAATGGAAGAAAAATAAGAGAAAACCGAAGAAGGGAAAAGCATAAGTAGAAAAGAAAATTAAGTAGAAAAGAGGGCCTCTTCGAGCAGAGAAAAACAATAAATAAAAAACAAGGGAGAAGAACATTTCCCGTGAGGTAAACTCTAGAGACGCAGGCGAAAACAAAGTGGAACAAATCTAAGAGGGGGACCTAAGCCAAGGATAATGGGAGATAGTCGAATTATTCTTTTTTTTTTAGTTTAATTTCCAACAGTCCATTGCTAAGAATCGAAGTTCACTAATTTTAATACTATTGTATATTAGAGACAACTATATACCCATGTATTTTTATTTCAATAGTCCATTGGATATATTGTGAATATATATACTTTTTGTCCTTCTTCTTTCTCCTCCACCGGAGATGGATTCCTTTTCTGGAAGACTTTTTTTGGGGTGCAGGAGTATCCGAACTATTCTTAGGTAGAACTAGTTTATAATGTAATGAGGGCTTTTTTGCTTCCAGGTTGTACTGATTGTGAGCGCAGCGGGGCGTTTAGAGCTGAAAATAGGGGGTCGCGCGGTCTTCCTCAGGAGGTTGAAAAAAAGAAGTTAGGCATTTTTTTCCAAAAAGTTATGTATTTTTTGCAATAACTATTCTTTAAACGATGCTTTTTAGTATTTATATGTTGGCTCCCTTATATTTTTCCCTTATATTTTATATATCTATCTTCTCTTTTTGGAGAAGTTTCTCTAAAATTTGTTTGTCCATATTCTATTTTTTAGGCTTGTTATTAAAGGTTTAGGGAAAGTAAGTGGACGCCCCTAAAATGTGTTATACCCCTTTAGACTTTAGAGCAATTTAATAGTCTATAGGATCTTGTGGCTAATTCTTCACTTTACACTTTTCTAGTCTAACACCTCTGGGAAGTTTCTTAGGTTTATTAGTTTAGATCTTACCTTATTCGATTATATATATTATTTCTAGATTGATTTTATAGAGAAGTAAGGTTAGCATATTTTTTTATTCTTCTATGAAGGACTCGGATGTTTTCTCTCAAGGACTATACATAGTATCTATATGTTTTTGGCGCTCTGCTACTCTATTACAAACTGATCTATAATATATAGTCGCATTAGTTAAGTGTCGTTGAAGGATTAGTCGAAAAACTTTTTTTACTTTCTTTCTGATAAAATTATAGTACTGCACGGACAACTTGCTAATTTTTGCTTTATTTGTGTACTTAGAATTCCTTTTTTTGTATCCAAAAAGTTTAACTGCCTTTTTTTTTTCTCTCGCCCAATTCTGTTTTTCTCTTCCAGCTTCGTTCTTGTGTAGCTGTGGTTCGATAGTGATTTAAAGATGTCTTTCAAGGACTTTCATAGGGGTCTCTTTTTATCCGGTAGTAGCGCTCCGCAGGACAGTCATAGGTCTTGTCTGTGTCACTGCTTGACCCGCAGTGCTTCTTATTTGTTTATCAACTCAGGGAGTGGCATTTCCATAATATCTATAATATAAGATCTATAATATAAGTATAAGTATAAGATAAGTGCCTGAAGCAGTTTCCGCTGGATTAGACTTTTTGCCTCTTTTTGGTATAAATATCATCTATAGTAATACTCCGATAAAGTGCATAGAGTAGCAATTCGTAGGAAATGGCTTAGACAATAGTTGAGAAAATGCGGACGCTGTAGAATAGTGAATCGGGAAGTGTGTTGACCTAAATAGAATCTACCATTCTTGGAACTGGGGATCAATGGACATCCTTAAAAGGCACTATTCTTTCTATAGGGACTTTTCTTTACTTCTCTTTAACTGTCAGCCTTGGAAACATCTTGTCTCTTCTTTCTGTTCATTTCTAATTTGCTAACTCGGATCTTTCTGATTTTCTACCTCGTTGATGTCTTTCTCTGTCAACTGTATCTGATTTATCATGTTTTTCTATGACAATCTACACGGAAACCAAACCTTTTCCTACTTATCCCCATTAAATCCTAGAAAACATGGAAAATTTCTTTCCCTTTCCCTATTTAGATATTTATCCACGTGTTTTTTACTGAATAACTCTGTTTAGAATGGTGAGTTCTTCTATTCCTCGAATCCTTTTTTTTTTTCTCTTTTCTTTCCAACCTTCTTCAAATGCCTGGATTCTTTTGTTGATCTTCTTTCTTCCAAGTGCTTCCATCATCAAAGTTCATGAATCAATTTTTAAGTTTCTAATTCTACGTAGGGGTCCTCATCCTTTTTTCTTCTTTTTAATAAATACTCTTTTTCTTTGTCAACTTGATATGAACCCTTGACAACAGTCTTTTAAACCCAACGTTCTTATTGCTTTGGTTACAAGCCTTGGATTTTTTCATTTCATTTCTTTTATCTTCCTGAACTCTTTCTGATCTTTCTTCTGACTCTCTTTTTCTTCTGCTTTTGCGAGTTTTCGCTTTTTCTTTCTTCTTCTTTCCTTGTCAGCTCCTTTTGCACTTCGCTTTCTTTTTTGGTCTTACTTCGGTTCTGCTTATGTCCTTTTAAGTTCTTCTGCACTGCTTTATTTAAGTTCGTTTTCCGACACGCGCTTTCAATGAATCTACTGTACTATCTTATCTTATGAAAGGAGATGTTCATGAACTAAGAATAGAATGATGAAAAAAAGATGGTCTAAGACTTTAAGACTAGTAAAATGCGAACAAAGAAAGAAGTCGAATATGGATTAGTAGATCTCATTAGACTAAAAGTTCTTGTTCACTTGTTAAATAATTTCACACAACGGGGCACTGGAACTTAAAAATAGGATTTTAGCTTTGCTAGGAGACTAAGTCTTTGAATTCTTGCAAAGAAGAAGAAGTCGAATAGAACAAGATAGAAGAAATAAGGCAAACTAAAGAAAAAATCTTACATTCTCTAGGTTTTTCCTTGTCGAAGACCTAAGACATGGGATGGGAAGCAGAAGCAAAGAAGAGGCTGCGTTTACTAAAAAAAATGCCTCACAATAATGGATTGGATGGTTACGTCTAACCGCTTTTCCAAGCAATACGTCCAAGCGACAAGAATAATTTGTCGAGCCTTTGTCCTCTTTCTCCTTTCGTGTCTCATTCTTTCTCTTCTTTTAGTCTTTGTTATTTTAAGTTAAGCTAGTAAATTTAAACGAGTAAATAGCAAAAGTAAAAGACAGTATTAATTATGCTATAATGGAGAATGTAGATAGAAAGTGATGGTTAATCTAATGAGTTACTTTTCTTTCTTTGCTTTTTTTTATGATTTTCTCATTCTCCTCTTCTTTGACTTCTTATTCTTATGTTTTTCTTTTTTTCTTAACCCAAGCCCCCTAATCTCGGATTCCCAGAAAGATATGTTTGGAAAACTAGAATCTTTTTGGTCGAGTCTCGTGCATAAGGTTGACAGAGCCCTTACTTCCCTTATTCTATACTCTAATATAGAGGATATTACTTTCCCTTCTTTTTGAGGGAAGAGTCGATCTTAGCAAATAAATAGGTTGTGATTAGAAGGAGTATTTTTTTCCATAGAAGGATTTATTCTCCTTTCAACTGGTTTAGAAAAATCCACAACGACAGCCCTCTACAAGTTAATGAACTTGTAAAAACCTTTGGATTTTACTATTATTATCTAGAACTAATAAAGAAAGCAGAGGTCAGTTTTCCTTTTTTTCTTCTTCGTCTTCTTATCCTTTCTATTTCTCTCTGGCACGGGGTTTTCCACTGCTGCTGGTTTTCTCTTTTCTTTCTTCTTCTTTGGCACAGGACTCTTTGCTTTCCTTTGGAATTTTCCTTGACGTCCGCATTCTATATTCGGAAAATTCGACGGATTCTTTTTTTCGATCTAGACTCTATACTGGAATGCTTTCTTATTTCTTATTTATACACTTAGTTTTTTTCTTAGTTTTTTTCTTAGTTTTTTTTATAGATATTATATAGTTTAGTATTATAGTTTTATATATTTTCAGAGTATTCTATATAGTTTAGTATTATAGTTTTATATATATTTTGAGAGTATTCTATATAGTTATAGTTGTTTTGTTTTTTTATTAATTAATAGTAAGAAATAATAACATGCTTATTTTTCTTTCTACTCATACAGTTTTCACTAGCACCAACTTTATCTTTTGGATAAGTGCTCGAAAGGGGCTGTATTTTGTATACTTTTCGTAGTTTTCATAAATTTTTGATTCTCTTTTGGTTTAGAGAGAGGAAGATGGCATTTATTATTCATTCATATTCATCAAAAAGTAATCTTTGCTGTCGATGCATTAGCAGCAAGGTATGATTATTGGTAAAATAGGTGAAAAAAGAATTCCGGTCAGTCAGTAGCGGACCTCAAGGGTCTTTCACTCATCAAATAGGATTTATTATCCCACGACATGCAGACGAGGAATTCTTTGTTTTTTTGTGAAGATTTCATTTCGATTTATCTTCTATACTAAAACTCAACCTAGAATGATTTCTTCTATATATGAGATAGTAGGTAGGAAGTTATTTTTCATAATTAATGAAACTAACTAACTAAAGTATAGAATATTCTTTTTTTTTACATTGTAAACTTATATGAAACTCAATATATAATTAAATGCGTTTTTCATTTGCACTCTTTAAAATATCTTTCTTTTTTTCCTCTCGTTTCCAATGGGTCCTCTCCGGGGCTGCTTTCAGTTTAGCGTAGACGAAGCTTGTAGTTAGTTTAGTTATAGAACTGGAAAAGGCTTTCTTCTGTCAACGACTACTTAAAAAAAACTTGTAATTATTTGAAGAAAAGTCTCTTCGGTACTACATGAAAGGTTTTGAGTCTGGTCCGTTTGCATTGGGGGAGATATCGGAGACGAACCCTCTGATGGATACCTGATCCCTGGTCACAAGGGGCTCCCGTATTGAACCAATAAGTATGTGCGCCGCACAAATTCTATCTGTCCTTACTGTACCGACGTCCCCTATGGAAGTATACTGTAGGGACTATAGACCTACGTCCGCCTCGTTTTGGTTTCATATCATGTCAAGTCAATCATCCTATTAAGAGAGATCTAACTATAGTATAGGTGCGTCGGTCTTGTCTTCTAGGCTCGTGTCTTCTAGCTTGTATACCTCTTCCATGGGTAGATTTCCCTTTCCCTCTCCTTACCCTTTCAAAAGCAGTTCCTCACCTGGGACAATAACTGACGATAGATAGCGAGGGGGGTACGAGTTCCAACTAGGACTGTTATAGGAGCGTCAAGCCACTCAAGTTAGAGAAGCAGTTTTCCACTCTTAACCGTTGCACACGAAAGAGGATCAAAGGCCCCCTCAACCTCTTAATCAAGGGGTTTTGAAAGCGCCCCATCTACATCTATGTCAGCAGCATCAACCGGGACTATACCCATTTACTTTTCTAGGACCAACGACTTGTCTAAAAGAATCAAAGATCCACGAGTTGAGCTTGATCTTACAAACGCAATTTCTTGATTAGTGATTAGTGATTAGCGATCAGTCTACCAGAAAGCGAGTCCTCTGCTCGGTAAAGGAGCATTCAGGCATCGGGGGAAGAGCTCAAAGCCGAGGAGAGCCCTGTGTCCCGCTGATAGAATGGAAAGGGAAGGGCCAGCATCGATATACGCTCGAAAACCATCAGCGGAGGGGGTCCCCCTTTTCACCAAGGAAGGGACGAGCCGCATTGACGATGAAGAAAAGGTAACACGAAAATCGAACAGCGGGTCTTTCTTTTCGGTCTTTACTGAAACAGATACACGAGCTTCATCTCATGCATGATCTTTTCAAAGCACGGGTCGGGAGGACATTGCCGCCAGTGGAGGTCTGGTCTCAAAGTATAGTCTTTCTTCTCCCATCACTGCCTTTGGGGAACGAGCAGGTGAAGAGCTTAGTGTAACGGTCCGGACGCAGCCTCTTACTAAGAGAACAGATGCCACGCAAACACAGAAAAAGGGCAAGCGGGTAAAGGAGTAGACTAGCCGGCAAAAGGAAAGTCGGAATAAGCGGTTAGGCGGCTAAGAAAGTAATCAGGTAGGTAAGCAAGCCGCCCTGGTGCCAAGCTAAGTCCCAAGCTAAAGACAAACAAGGATCACATCGATAAGAGAAAAAAAAAAAAGCAAAGACGGCTTGTGCCGAATATCTTTTTTTCAAAGAAAACCAAGCCTAACACTTGAATACCAGGAAATCGAAGATGTGCCAAATAATTCTCTATCGAATCGTAGTCTAGAGCCAAATGAAACTGATTCCATACGAGTCATTCTGTCAGTTGCAGCTAACAGATCTTGGTCACTGCATTAGCTCGATGTCAAAAAGGCCTTTCGAGACCTCCACGAATAGGTTTATATGAGTCCTCCACCAGGTTTTCGAGCTCATGGGGAGGAAGGGGATGAAAAAAAAGGCGATATATGGTCTCAAGCAGTCTCCTCGGGCTTGGTTCAAGATATTCAGTTTGGTTATGACGAAGATAGATGGGTTTCCAGAGAAGGAATGCTGATCATTCCGTGTTCATAAAAAGGAAACTACTGTTTATTCTCCTAGTGTACTCAGTTTTTTTCTAAAAATTCACAAGTCAAATCATGATATTAGTCAGAAAGGCAGCTAGAAAGCAAGTCGAGTAAGACAGCTATTATTAAGTAGAGCTTTCTTTCACTAATACTAATAAAAGACGGATCATAATTCGCATAGAGATGATAGGCGCTTATCTATCGTGAAGCTCGGTAGTCTTCCTTAAAACCGCTACCTATTCTTGAACAGAAAGCGGTATGCTTGCGAAGACCTTTTCTGGTTTATCCGTGTTAATGAAATCCATCCCGTGAAACAAAGGGGGTGATAAAATAGAGACTACTGCTACGGGATAGACCGGAACTGAGGGTGAATTATGGCGTAACGGACTTGGTATACATCCTCCGCCCGCTATTGAGTTTTAACCGAAACTGGAACTAGGCATGGAAAAGCTCGATCAAGGTCCTCCTCTCCCGAGGTTAGAAATGTGAAGGTACCTTTTCCCGTCACCTGTTAGCTCTGGGTTAGCGACATAAAGTGCGAATAAAAGTTCATCGGAACATTATTTTCTAACGTCCGCTTATGCTTCTTTCTTATCCTCTCCTAGCTGCAAGTATTCCGGAATCACATCAATAGAAGAAGAAACTAACCTTAAGAACTTTCAGTAAATTAAGGGATTCGTTTTTTCAATAAGAGAAAATAATCTAGGAATGGGGAATTTAAAAGCAACGAAGAAAGACTTCTCTTATATACGCGGACAGTAAGCATGAAGCGGACCCTCTTCTCAACAGAATCCGATAGACAAGAAAGAATCGAGGTCCTTTGCGTATTGTCTTATTCATTGCCTTAGATGCCTTTATCCCATACCCCAATCCCTAGCAAGTCTCCTTTATGTGGTGTCACTAAGACATCTTAATTGGAAATGGATTGGATGCAGAGCTAAGACCAAGTTAGTCTACCAGCGCTCACTCTTGCATTGCTTACGATAGCAAGTCTACGAATCCACTCTTTATGAAATTCGATTACCCTCTTGGAAGAAGCCTTCCGGAGAAAAAAGAAAAGTCCCAATTGGCGAAACTCAGCAATTCACCCTTCGTCACGCACGCCTTTTATCTTATGATAATGAGAGGCTAGAAGCAAAGGACAAGGACACTAGACGAACCGGGCCCACAAGAAAGGAGAGTGGCCTGGGCGCGACAAGCAGTGCGCGAGCTGGTGGAATTCATGGCAAAAAGGAGGGGGAGCAGGCAGAATCGCTCCCTCTCAGCCTAGACCGAATAAGAATGCAAAGAAAAGCAGGCCGAAGCGAAGACTTAGGCGCCAACAATATGGCCCGAGAAGAAAGAGAGCAATTCTTTGAAGAAGTCGCTCTGCCATGAGTATCGAGGGAAGCCCGACCGGCAGCACAGGAAAAGCACAAGGCGGAGTCAGGAAGAAATCGTGCCTCTTAGAAAGAAGACAAGGGATTCCGAGCACCGGTACAACGATGAAGAAGGCTAGTCAAGGTATGAGGAAGAAGAAAGAAAGACATTTTCCGGCGTGTACAAAACAATTCTTTCCTAAAGCATTGGGCTCAGACTAGATGCAGTCTTAGTGTCATCATGAAAGAAATACAATATCGAACTTCGAAGACGAAATAGCCTAAGAGAAGAGATGCAATCTCATGGTGAAATGGGGTCTGGCTTAGAAGGAAAGGTTTTTCAGTACGGAATGATTTTCAAAGGGAAGATGAAGGCGAGGCAGGCGGTACACAGAGAAGAGAGTGATCGCATTCTCCTGACTGGCAGAAAAGATAGGTGACAGGATCCGATCGCTTTCGATTAGCAATTCATGAAAGAGGAGAGTGCTTCAAGGCCTTCAGTCATATAGAAGGTGACCGAGGAGTTCGGCACCGCGAAGGATCTTGTGCGACTTCAACAAAAAAGGAAGACAGATGCCATGGCAATGAGAGTCAAAGAAAGGCAACGGAATGAAAAGACCAAAAAGAAAAGGAAAACGCCCAGGCAGGAGAGTGACTTTCGCCTAGGCCACGAGTGTGAGAATGAGACCTTTCCCAGAGTAGACTACTCGCATTTCTTTTATTATGCAATTTCGAATGCTTGATTGACTTTGTACTTTGAGTCAACAATCTCAAAGTCCTATTACAAGGCGGGGTGCACCTGTTCTCGGTCTACAGCCAGTCACTCTTTCGGATGCTTTTTAGAGTAGAGCTTGATCCCTGGATTCTCGATACTTCTAGGCACTGCTTAGGATCTCTGGTAGAAAGATGAGCGGAGAAAGAAAAGTCCAAAGAGGCCCTAGTCTTAATGGGGAAAAAGTAAGCCAACCAATTTCTTTTCATAGTAACTTATCTTGATGACAAAGTTTCTACTGGCTTGGGGTCGTTAGGAAGTGGGAAGTCGGGAAGCACCAGAGGTAAGGGGCCGAGTACGCTGAATGGCATCAAGAAAGGAGAGATCATAGAAATTCAGCGAAAGGGGTACGTCATGGCACTCTTCAAGAAAATCCATTTCCGTACTGAGGAGTCGGATTTCAGTTCGCAAGTCACAGCTAGGCAAACCAACGATGAAGAACATTGCTTCGCACACACGGCATATAATATGCCACTCTTCACAAAATAGCATAGAGTCGTAGTCTTCCGCTTGATCTCTTTCGGAAGAAGAATGGCAAGTCAAAAGGGGTCAAAAGACAAAAAAAATAAGAATAGAGATCGGATTAAGGTTGTGCCATAGAGAGCTTGGAGTCAAGGTTTCAGCCGATCAGTATGATAGTGGGTGAGTGCAAGGCCGAAAGCCGCGAGTGATTCTCCTGGAATTCAATAGGCCATTGAAAATGAAGTTGATCTTGGTTGCCGGTAAGAAAGGGTATGGAAAGGAGTAGTAAGGAGAAAAGAAGCCTTTTCAAAGGCCTCTTCCAGACCGCCTAGAGTGCTATGACCTTAACAATCCTAGCAATAGGCCTTCAAGACGACGCACCAAAATGAGAAAAAGAAGGAGAGGATGAAGATGTGGTAGTGGGGTTGCATTTCAATTAGAAGAATAAGGACTACTAGTCACCTTAGAGAGAAGAAACTAGACTTTCTGTGGTAGGTAGAACTCCTAGCTGAAGTCATGGTAGAAGCACCAGAGACAGTGAAGTTTTTCTCTTTTCAATCCCCCTTGAATACCTTCTTCAGTAGGTCGTTGCTAGGCTAGGATTCTTCATATGACCAGCTAATGAACGAGGAGCGCTAGAAAGTCTCATTCTAAATAGCATATAGAAGACCTCTTTTTCACCCGGAAGTCGCTTATTTTCGATCGGACGACATGTTGCAGGAATAGAGAGAAAGTCGAGTATCTGGATGCCAGGCAGTGAGACTCAAGAAGAGCCCAGAAGGCAAGCCCTCTCCGCGGACCTAAGGCACAAGCAGTAAGACCAATAGCAAGAGGAATGAGTAAAGACTTAGGCGCCCGGCCGGTGACCCAAGGAAGGCAGCCACACAAGTACGAGAGACGCCAGGCACAGAATACATGCACCGCAACCTCAAGACCAACGCAGTAGAATGAATAGAATAACTACTACGGGCACCTTGCATACAAGCAGTACCAACATGGCGGAAGGAGGGGAAGACCCGGAAAAGAACTCACTATTTGTATAAGTGATAGAAGATCGAATGCTGGACTCGGAATTTCGAATAGGATGATGGGCAGTCGTAGTACCGGGCAGACTATTTTGGGGCGGCTCGCGTAGACGAATGATCATATAGCCCACGGGCAGTCTCTCTTTGCTAGAGCATTAAGACTTCGCCAAGAAAGGTAGAGGCGACAATCCAATCTTTCCAAGGACTCCTTACCCCCTATGCCTTTCTCCTACGCTCTTTGCTTTAGGAACTCAAGCCGCCCTTTCTCTTCTTTCTTAACTCGACTTGCGCCTTGACATCCCTTCTTAGAGAGACATCTTTTGACAAGATTTCTTCTTAGCGAATAGAGATCGAAGAGGGCATCGCTATGGGATGAATCGGACTTCAAAGCGAAAGAGAAATAGGAGAAGAGAGTGAGGAATAAGGCCAAGAATCAGCATTGACAATCTTGCCCAACAGAATGAAATGGGCCATTCCTTCCTTTCCTTGTGCATATATATACACCGCACGTTAAGGATGCCTTTTCACACTACCTGAACCACGAAGGTCAGACAACTCCGCCAATTCCGAAAGAGAAAGATGGAAGAATGAGGCCCAGGCATCGAGAGCATTCCTGTCCCCCAGCATTTCCATATTAAGAACCATTGTCATCTACAAGACCAGATTCAGCTTTCTTCATACCACTGGAATTCAGGTCCGGTGCTGAAAATGGCGCACCTTCGCGGCAACCCGATCTCTTGTACCGGAATGAAAGATTTGCTCTTTGATCGCAGCACTAGTTATCCTTTGCTCTCTTTCTGAAACTAGGCAATTAAAGAGCAATTCCTATACTTATACAGCCTTTTTCGGGCGAGCTCCAGTATGGTTCTAGTCCAGCTTTCTTCTCACTAAAGAAGCCGCCGGTCGAGCTATTATCCAGACTATTAAGGTAGGGGCGACCAATGTGACTAGAAAGAAAAAGGTGTGGTGAATTCTCCGATTCAGAGGGAGTCTCCTACGAATTCCAATTCAAAGTCCAACTGAATCGCTATAAGTGAGACGTGGGAATGAGAATGCCAAGAACCAGTGAAAGAAGGGATTCGAAGACTGAATGAGGGAATTTTAAGTAGATAAGATATTTTATACTTTATATAATATCTTTATTTAGCAGCGTTTTTCAGATTTGAACCTTCGATACGAAATAGTTTCCGTACACACAGCATATTATTTTAACCATTTATTTATGGAATTTATATTCCTTTTAACTATCTATTATTTATTTATTTAATCGTATCATATACAATGATAGATAGCGAGTATTCTTTTTATATCATCATCCTTCTACTAGTTTCTTTTTTGGTCTCTTGCATACTTACTTTTCTTTCATTGGTGTATCTTATTTTCGCTTCCTTCTGGGACTATAGGAGAAAGGTTATTGCCAGGACGGCCCTTCCTTTTCCATTCTCTCTTTGTCTCTGAACGACTTTCTTCTTTTATCTTCTTGAATTAATTTTTCTCTTTGCGGAAGCTTTGCTCTTGTTTTTCTTCTTCGAAAGTTATGAGCTTTGCCTGTGTCTTTTTTCTTAGTTTCTATTAATTGTTTTTTCTCATTAGTAATTGGTTTGTTGAACTTTGAAAAGAATGCATAGATTGATCTATTTGAGGGTCTGTCCTTCTGTGTTGTTGTAGGATCTGTTGATGGCTTCACTTTGTTGTCGAGGATCTCATTCCCAGTTCATAAACTGGTAGTCATTTAGTTTTGTAATAGTATTAATTTAATAGAAAAGGTCGGGAGTGATAGTTCGCTTTTATAATTCCTGGGATGATTAGGGATAGAGAAGTCGATGAAGCTATGGGTGTCTGGGAAAATTCCTTATGTGTTTAGGGGTAGTCTAGGATGTCTAAAAATTTACTCTGTTTTGGAGACAGAAATGTAGGACAAGAGAAAGAAAAGAACCAAAGAAAGAAGAAGAAAGACAGAAAAAGTAGACTCTCGAGTCTCTGGGGAATTAAAACAACAACAAACAAGTAGAAGCAAAAAGAAAGAAAAAGGCAAAATGGACGACAAATAAACAAGAAATAAAAACAAGCAAGAAAAAAGAGAGTAAGTAGAGAAAAGAGTAGAGAATAGACGACAAAAAATTAGATCTATTTTTAGCCTTGTTTTCCTTTGGAATTTCTTTGAAGTAGGGAGTGCATTCGAAAGCCAATAGACGACAACAAAGAAAGAAAAAAACAAAAAAATAATATTTACATTTTTTTTTTGCTTTCAAATTCAAAGGGGAAGCGTCATTAAGTAATGGTGAGCCGAATTGGAGCAATCTTCTAAGAATCTAAGAAATAGAAAAAAGGAAAGCCAGAAAAAGGAATCGAGAAAGGGAGGATAAAAAAAGAACAAATGGAAGCTGTTTATCAGTAGACCCTCCCCCCAACCAACCAACCAACGTATGCATTATACAATTCGTACGCCTAGATCCAACACACATAGTAGTCCATTTTATTTTATTCTGCATTCCCCTAGTAAATTAGTAAATTGATCCATTATGGGTTTTTCCAATACGAAATGCAAAAAGGGATCTTCTAAAAAATAAAAAAAATACTCATATTATATCTTCTCGAAATAGTAAATATAATATGGTAAAGTAAATCTACGAGGGTTTCAATTTATGCATTTAATTTAGATGATATGATATTTATTAAAGCTTTCATTCTTTCATTACCAATACCAAATAAGAATAATATATAAATAATTCGTAAAGCATTGATGACAGAATCGATCAAAGATTTGGAATCATAAAATAAGTGGAACGAATACTCCGAATCTTACCCACTGAACAATTAAACAAATGCAAGAAAAACATCGAAGCAGAAGAAGACTATACTTTGAAATGGAAGTAATGAAAAAACCAATTAGTCATTAGTCTTAGAATCAGAATACTAAGAAGAGTCCTTTGATTCAGTCAAAGAATCAGAATACTAAGAAGAGTCCTTTGATTCAGTCAAAGAATTGATCTTGTGCTCCAATTTCGCAAAAACAGACAAAGGTCCGAGTCCTATTTTCACTATAGTATAGCTAGATGATAGAATTATAGGTAGAAGAAGAAAAAACAAACCTGCCATTGAATTGAATCACAAGAAGGACGGAGCCTTCCACCAAATTAATAGTAAACAGAAAGAATAAAGAGAAAAAAGAGAGGAAAAAGAATAGAAGAAGACAGGCGAATTCACTACATTCTAAAGAAAGATTCTTCATTATCGACGAGATTGAAGATAGAAACCTAATCCCCATCCAGATACTAAATATGCGGAAAAGAAACTCCTAAGAATAAAAAACTATAACAAAAAAACAAACAAAATGCCTTACTGATGGAGTACACTCAGAAAATGCAGAAAAGACTCCATCCATAATGGTTTACAATAGACAAACTCAAACAAAAAGGCCTAATTATACACAAGAAATACAAATGAAATAAATAATTTGATGCCAACCTTAGGCATGGAATCAGAAGAAAAATGAAAGAAAGTCTATTTGAGATTGAATTGGCAAGCAAGAAGGACCGCCGCCCTTCCTGCACAAACTGCTTGAGTCTTTGCTGTTTTAAACCCCAAGTTTCAGTACAATCAGCCAAGTCTTTTGGAAAGAGAGGTAGCAGCTTCCGTCTAATAGTTTCTATTTAACTTCGAAGTCTCTAAATGGGGCTCAGATCCGAGAAAAAAGTTTCGTCAAAGAAAAAATGAATTCCATTGTCTAAAGTGTCTTTAAAAAGAAATAACCAACAAGAGAACTTTTTAGCCAACTCAATTGAGATGCTTATGATAATACTACCAAGAATAAAAAGAAGGCGGCAGAGGATAGGCCACCTATGTTCTACTACCTAAGACTAACAAAATGAAATAAATTCTAGAAGAAGAAAAAAAGTTTTCCGTGAAAAAGCTGTTCCGACCCGGACTCGTGCCCTAATACAAAGAAGACAGAAAATGTAGTAGTAGAAAATACAGGAGCATTAAGTAGATGCCTTCGATATGGAAAATAGAAAGAATAAGAGTAGAAAGAAGGAAAAAAAAGGAGAGAGTCAAAGACCAAGAGTAAGTTAAGTAAGGAAATAAGGAGAAGGGTCGCTCTGGGGCATACACTAGAAGAGTTTTTTACCGATGTAAGCGAAGGCAGGCCTATTAGGACCAATGCTTAGATTCCCTATTTGTACTACATTCCTTTTACTACAAGACCAAGGTGTCCCATAACCAAGACTGAGACCAACAATATAAATTTAAAAAGGAAAATAGCCCTAACTTACTTTCGCTTGCAGAAAAAAGGAACAACATCGGAATATGCAGAAGTTTCGAATACTCCATCACGAAAAAACTATTCTTCCTGACAAAGGTAGCTACCTTAGCGAAGAAAAAAGACCGAGTCCTCAAATAATTAAAGAAAGGTAAACACTTCAATTCGATCGACTAATTCAACTAGACCATAGGAAGAACATCCTAGAATAATAGGTTGTAGGAAGCATAAAAAATACATCCACAATAATAGAAGAGGATCAGAAAATTAAATAAGAAAAAAAAACAGCATGAGAATATGAAAAAGTGGGGAATACCCTCATACTTAAGCCACCAAAAAAGAATCCACAAACGAAAGCCATTTATGGCCCTAGGAAATAAGGCGAATTGGATAGTGAAAGATCTATATGGATCTTTCGCGCGGAGTATTCAAAAATTTCCCAACAGACTGGCAAGCTAACCTCTCACTCCAACCCGACGGCCAGAAATCCAGAAGGGAAGAAGCCGGAGCTTTCCACCAAGAAAAGAAGGTCAGCCAAGCGCACACAAAACAAATAAAGAAAACTCTTTTTATGATAGTTTTAAATAAATAAAAGATCTACATGCGCAGTCCTGATCTAGACAGAGAACTAATAATAAAAACAAACAGAAGCTTTTAAGAGATCCAGTAGAGTATTGCTTTGAGAAAATTCTATAAATTCATGCCAAAGATATATAAATTGGTGGAGAAGAAAAGGAAGATAAAGATGAAAAATCAGAAGAAAAACAATAGAATGTAGGAATTATACAGAGTTTTGAAAGAAAAAGAGAGAGAAAAAAAAGAAAAGAAGAAAAAAGGAGAATTCCTTGCTTATCTGGTCCAGTGTCATATAGTGTCATATGCAATGAGGCTCTTTTCTGCGACTTATGTGTCTAAAATCTTTTCACCGAGGAGCAAAGAAAGTTGGAATGATTCGCGAATACTACATCAACATGTTCTGTTTGTGGTTGGATTTTTTTTATTCTATATATGTGACATTTTCTCATTCCAATTTGTTGCATTTTAATTACTAGATTCATTAACTCTCACAAAATAGCATAGAGTCGTAGTCTTCCGCTTGATCTCTTTCG
>JAYMSN010000022.1:0-15389 GCA_036897865.1 Plantago maritima
CTCTTTTTTTTTCTTTTCTCTTTTTTCCGATTCCTTCTTTTTTCTATTTTCTCGTCAAGCTGGAGCTCTCTTTTCTGAATCCATTTCTGACTTCTGCGTTGAGATGGCATCATTTTCTTACTTTTGCGCCATGCTGGAGAAGCTTTTTCTCTTTTTTTCTCTTATTTTTCTGAAAAAGGGTCTTTTTTTCCTTTTTTCTTTCCCTTGATTTCACAATCTCTTAATATATGCCATTTCTGGACTCTTTCCAATTCTATTGAAAAAGCCATATGAAACAAAAGCAATTTCCCTTGTTTAAAACCTAGGATGAGTCTTTTTTCTTATCAAATCCGACTCTTTTTTATTTTGCTATAGGTTCAACTGATTTGCTGCGCTGATTCGTTCCCTCTTTTTGTCTTCTCTTTTAATGCTACTCGTGTTGACTCTTTTGTTGTCTCTACTATTTCTTTCTATTTCTCTGACTCTCTTTATTCTGCCCCGTCTGTCTTCGCTCTGTGTCCTTTCTTCTCTCTCTTGGTCTACTCTTTTCCCTTTTCTCCTTCTCCCCTCCCTTCTCCGTCTCTGGCTCCTATCTTTTTCTCTTATGTAGGAGGTGTCAAAAACATGGTATTCCCTTGCCTTAGTCCGCACAAAGCTTCTGGTGGGGAAAGTTTTTTTCTCTCTTTGCAGGGGTGGATCCCTTAGGTCTTTGGGTAGACTAATAGGTAGACACTTGGAATAATGGCGCATGTAGACTTAGGTAAAGGTGTGGTCGCCTAAATAGAAGGTATTTTGTTGACTGGTTTAGTAATTCCGTTAGTCTTCGGCTGGGATCTGCGTGAACGATCTTATTATCATATCAATTTCCTTCCTATCTCTTTCTTTCTCTGTCTTTGTTTTTCTCGACCCTCTTTTCTCTTCTTTTTTGGTTGATTAGATCTTCTAGGGAAGCCAAGTCCGCTCCTATTCATTCTCGATCTTCATTCTGTTAGTAGATTGGTACTTAATGCTAGTGAACTGGGGGCATCTTTTTCTTTCACTCTGCTACTCCCTTTCTCTGACTTCTCTTTATTATGTTGCACTACCTTTTTTCGTTCTTTCTGTTTTCTTTTGATTATTTCTTTTGTCTTTCTGTCTCTATTCGATTCTTCTCCCTCGACTCTCTTTCTAGTCTTGCAGCTTTGGCTGTAACCTCTTCATTTGATGTCTAACCACAGATCTTGGGAATCTTTTCCTTGGGTTGGATTTACTTGTTTAGCTTTCTTCTTGTCTGCTAAAGAACTTCTCAGGTAGTTCGTGAGAGTCTTTTTTTGCTAAGGTTGGGTACTACATCTATCTATTATTTCTCTTCCCATTACTCTTTCTGTGTTTCTATTTACTCTACTCTTCTTCTGGTTTTTCCTCTTTGTCTTCTTTTCTCTCTTTCTCATTCTCACATGAGAACTTCAGCGACCTTAGTACGTTCTCTTTGGAGTGTTGCTCCAACAGGGATTCTCCTCTTTCTCTCTTCTGGGTTGCCCGCTTTATTCTCTTGTTGTATTCTTTGGATCCTTTGAATCTTCTACTTCTCTTTTTCTTTCTATTGATAGGATCATATTTTAGCTCAGCAGACTTTGCCTCCTCGTTTGCTGGGTTCGAGCAAAGGATCCTTCCTACTTGAAGCAAGCAGTATTTGCAGCCCTGTCCGGCTCTTATTGTCTTGTTTCTCTGTTTCTTTATTCCTTTCCTTTTGCTCTTGTTCTGACTGGAATCTCTCTTCCGACCTCTTCTCTAAGGACTGAGGTTATCCTTCGGTCTGGGTTTTCTTCTTTACTTTTGGATGGATTTCGGGATCTCTCCTTCTTCTTCTTTTTTCCTTCTTTCTTTCTGTATTCTTTCGGCGACTCTCTCTTCTCTCCTTTTTCTTCTTTTCTCTCTTTCGATTCCTCTTTCTCTCTCCTCTCTTTTTTTCTGTCTTTTCTTGCTTGTTTTGTTGTCGTCCATTTTCTCCTCTCTACTTACTATTCGACTGACTACTCTGATTCTTTCCTTTCTGACTCTCTCTCTGCTTTTCTTTCTCTGCTTTTCTTCTTCTTTCTTCCTTCAATGACTTGGTTTTTTCTTCTTTGTTTGTTGGTTTTTTCTTCTTGTTTTTTTGTCGTCCATTTCGAATGCCTGAGAGATGTGAGAGAGAAGAAGAAGAAGGAAAAAGCCCTAGCTAATAGTCTTTTTTTGTCGTCCATTTGGCTTACACAGAGAACAAATGAGTAGTATTTGGTTGTCGTCTATTTCAGAATCAATCTAGGAAAGAGAGAGCAAAATCGATGGATTTTTCATTGGAATTCCAGCATCTTTTTTTTGTCGTCCATTTCCTCTCGAATGCCCTTAGTGCAGAGACTCTGAAGGCCCTAAGCTGGGAGGTTTCTTGTTTCTATTCTGGTATCTAATAGTGTTGGTATCTAATAGTGTTGGTATCTACTAGCTGTATTATGGTATCTAATGGTATCTAAGTCTTGGTATCTAAGTAATGGGTTAGTTGTAATGAGCTATGGTATCTAATGGTATCTAATGGTATGGTATCTAAGGGTATCTAAGTATTGGTATCTATTCTGGGTTAGTTGTCTTGGTAATGGTACTAGACCCAGAGTGGTCCGGTCGGTACTATTTGGAACCTACAGTTTGGATTTCTCTTTCTCTTTTTCCAAGCTCATTCCCCTTTCGTCCGTATTATGTATTTATTTGAATAATGTTATATAATGTAATGGTATCTAATGGTATGGTATCTAATGTATCTAAGTCTTGGTATCTAAGTAATGGGTTAGTTGTATGGAGTTGTATTGGTATCTACTAGCTGGTATTCTGGGTTAGTTGTATTGGTATCTAATGGTGGTATCTCTTCTGGTATCTAATAGTGTTGGTATCTACTAGCTGGTATTCTTCTTGGTATCTGGTATCTAATGGTATCTACTAGCTGGTATTCTTCTTGGTATCTGGTATCTAATGGTATCTACTAGCTGGTATTCTGGTATCTAAGAGAAAGATTCCTTTGAGAGATTGGAGCAGTAGATCGTAGGATAGAAGTCAAGGCATAAGATTCCACGAGCTCTCGAAAGTCTCGATTGGAATGACGTATAGAAAGTCGGAATGACGTCTAGTTGGAATGACGTATAGAAAGCGTCTCGAAAGTCTCGATTGGAATGACGTATAGAAAGTCTCGAAAGTCGATGTCAGGTTCCGTGGCAGCCCGAAGAGCGGAGACGTCGAAGAATCCTGTTGGGTAGATCTGAGGCCTCGTTGTCGAATAGGCGAGAGAGAGACTGGATCTTCCTTCTTCGTCGACAAGGATCTCCTCTTTATGGGCCCCCTCCTGACTGAGTCCTGACTCATTACTTAGTCATTAGTCATTCCTTCCCCCTTCTGTAGTCCTGACTGAGTCCTTAGTCATTAGTCATTACTTAGTCATTCTGAGTCCTTCCTTCTCCCTTCTTCTTCTTTCTCCGTCTTCGGTCCTCTCTGCTAATGCTGGAGTAGGCCCTGGAAGGAATGCAAAGCCTAAGTCGATGGCTCTTCTCCACAAACCACAAAGATATAGGGACTCTCTATTTTATTTTCGGGGCAATTGCCGGAGTGATGGGTACATGCTTTTCGGTCCTGATTCGGATGGAATTAGCCCGCCCAGGGGATCAAATTCTTGCTGGGAATCATCAACTTTATAATGTCTTAATTACGGCTCACGCCTTTTTAATGATCTTTTTTATGGTTATGCCTGCGATGATCGGAGGATTTGGGAATTGGTTTGTGCCCATTCTGATCGGTGCGCCGGACATGGCATTTCCCCGATTAAATAATATCTCGTTCTGGTTGTTGCCTCCAAGTCTCTTGCTCCTATTAAGCTCGGCCTTAGTCGAAGTCGGTAGCGGAACGGGGTGGACAGTCTATCCTCCCCTAAGTGGTATTACCAGCCATTCGGGAGGTGCCGTCGATTTAGCCATTTCTAGTCTGCACCTCTCAGGTATTTCTTCGATTTTAGGTTCGATCAATTTTATAACCACTATCTCCAACATGCGTGGCCCTGGAATGACTATGCATAGATCACCCCTATTTGTTTGGTCCGTTCTAGTGACAGCATTCCCCCTCTTATTATCACTGCCAGTACTCGCAGGGGCCATTACCATGTTATTAACAGATCGCAACTTTAATACGACCTTCTTTGATCCTGCGGGAGGCGGAGATCCCATATTATACCAGCATCTCTTTTGGTTCTTCGGTTAGAGGCCCTTTTCAGATTCTCATTCTCTGAGTACGGAATACGGAGTACGGAATACAGAATACGGAATACTGAATACGCATTGCGCTATATGCTGGAAGGGTCTGCAGGAAGGGAGGCCTACTAGCTTCCTAAGTGCTTTTAGAGTCCAAGCCCGATCTAGTCAAAATGGACTCTCTCAGACAGAATCCGCAGGTAACCAAGGACATCCAAGCAGTCTAGTAGGAACCTCAGAGACTACACGCGCAACCACTTCTCCGAAATCGTGGTGGAGGGCTGGAAATCGGAAAGTGAGTCAAGATGGGAAAGGAAATGACTCTGAGACGGGAAGATCGAATCTAGCACTAGGACGAACTCTCCAAAGAAAGAAGGAAAGCCAATGACTATGGGCAGATCTAGGACGAACTCTCCCAGTTTTCGGTCGAAGTAGGCGCGAGGCTTCGTTAGGGAGTGTAGAGTGGTTCCCTAGGGAGTGTCGATCATTTCCCTTCCATGCGTAGAGATGCTCCAGATTGATCTTCTCTCCCAAGGACCACTACCTCCTCCATCCTCGACTCACTAATCCACGGAGTCTGAGATGTATTTGGATGGGAGAGTCGTCCGGTCTCCATGGTCTCCGAATCGAAAGCATGATGCTAGATGACTCCAGTTCCTCAGATCTTCCCTTATTGTTGTCCAAGCAGACTAGATCCAGTTCCTCACGAGATCCTTTTCCAACCTAGATCCCTTTCCAACCTAGATCCCTTTCCTTAGACAAATGGGAGAAGTCGATGAGATAGTCCACCTGGATTCTTTCTATGAACTCTATTCTACCTGGATTCTATGAACTCTATCTATTCGATTAGCTATTCGATGAGTCTGAGTGAGTTAGTGAGTTAGGAATTCTTAGATTCGCTATGATTAGCTATTATCTATTCGATGAGTCTGAGTGAGTTATCTATTCATTCGATGAGTCTGAGTTCTTCGATTAGCTATTCGATTAGTGAGTGATTCTATGAGTCTTAGTAGAAGTTCTATTAGTAGAAGAGAGGAGCACCCTGAAGTTTATATTCTCATTCTGCCTGGATTCGGTATCATAAGTCATATCGTTTCGACTTTTTCGGGAAAACCTGTTTTCGGATATCTAGGCATGGTTTATGCCATGATTAGTATTGGAGTCCTTGGATTTCTTGTTTGGGCTCACCATATGTTTACGGTGGGATTAGACGTTGATACCCGTGCTTACTTCACCGCAGCTACCATGATCATAGCTGTGCCCACTGGAATCAAAATCTTTAGTTGGATCGCCACCATGTGGGGCGGTTCGATACAATACAAGACACCCATGTTATTTGCTGTCGGATTCATCTTTTTGTTCACCATAGGAGGACTGACTGGAATCGTTCTAGCCAATTCTGGACTAGACATTGCTCTACATGATACTTATTATGTCGTGGCCCATTTCCATTATGTACTTTCGATGGGAGCCGTTTTTGCTTTATTTGCAGGATTTTACTACTGGGTCGGGAAAATCTTTGGGAGGAACTATCCCGAAACTTTAGGGCAAATCCATTTTTGGATCACCTTTCTCGGAGTCAATCTCACATTCTTTCCAATGCATTTCTTAGGGCTCTCGGGAATGCCCCGTCGCATTCCAGATTATCCAGATGCTTATGCTGGATGGAATGCCCTTAGCAGTTTTGGTTCTTATATATCCGTAGTCGGCATTTGTGCTTTCTTCGTCGTACTAGCAATCACCTTAAGCAGCGGAAAGAACCAAAGATCGGCTCCAAGTCCTTGGGCCGTCGAAGAGAATTCCACCACACTCGAATGGATGGTACAAAGTCCTCCGGCTTTTCATACTTTTGGAGAACTGCCAGCTATCAAAGAGACCAAAAAGTCTGTCTAATGCCATGAGCAAATAAAAAGAAAAAGACCAAAAAGTCTGTCTAATGCCATGGGCAAATAGAAAGAAAAAGAACAAAAGAAGAAAAAGAAAGAAGAAAAGAGCAAAAGAGAACAAGAAGAAATCAGAAAGAAAGAAGCAAAATCCACCGAAAGACAAATAAGAAGACAAAGACATGGGTCGAGCAGAAAATGCTCCTTCTTCTCTCATTCCGAAGTCCCACAAAATCCAATCACAAACAAGGACGAAGGGCCGAAAGTACCCTTCTGATGACTCACTAATCACACGAGCTCCCTATCCCAAACTCCCTCGGATCTCGGAGTGGCAGATTGGAGGGAGGAGGGGCTGAGGGAATGCTACCTAAAGAAAGACTTAGGGAATGCTACCTAAAGAAAGACTTTCCATTTCGAGAGAGTCGAATCCCTTTGGCGAAGAGCAGCTGGAGAAGGAAAAGAGAAAGCAGAAAAACAAACAAAAAAAAGTCCATAAAGAAAGTCCAGAAAGAGAAGGAAGAAAGAGAGAGAAAAAAGGAAAAAGGTGAAGAAGAAAGACTAGAAGAAAACCAACAATCTGCATAGAAAGAGAAGACACTTCCGAGCCAAGGCAGAAGCAAAGAGAAGAAACTTCCGAACCAAGGTTTCCAGCAATCAAAGAAAGATGCTGGCTGAGACTAAGGAATCCATTCTCAGAATTCTGTCGGCAGAAAGAGGCAAAGAGAAGAAAGATGCTTCCGAGAGAGAAGAGTCTACTAAGAATAAGAACCTAACAGCACTTTTCCAACCAAGGGCCACTTTCGACCCTTCATTCCAGAATATCGGATGGAAGGGAAATGCTTCAGAGGGAGGACTCATCCATCTGATGGAAGGGAAATGCTTCAGAGGACTCATAGGGGAGAGACGTTCTGTACTAGAGTACTATAGATGGAAAGGGAATTCCGGTATAGATGGAAAGAGAGATAGATGGAAAGGGAATTCCAGATAGATAGATGGAAAGAGAGATAGAGATAGTGCACCATTGCATACTTGACATTAATCTCCGCATGGACTTTTCGAGGGCTGCGACTAAGAACCTCAAAGAAGTCAGATACGCTCCAGCTACGCCTTTCACTCTCCACTAGTCCCAGTTGGACAGACAGGAAAAGGGACCTCCCTTAGGCCAAAGAAGTCAGACGAGATGAGCAGACTCAGAAGTCAGACGAGATGAGCAGACTCAGAAGAGCTGACAGTGACACTCTTGGAGACTCCTTTGGAGAAAGGGTCCAGACTTTCCCTATCCTGATTGGGTCAAGCAGATCAGGAAGGAATAGCCAATACAAAATGTACATAGCTCTTCCAGCTCAAATACTTGCCATCATTCTACCACTACTACTAGGAGTCGCCTTCTTGGTCTTAGCAGAGCGCAAAGTCATGGCTTTTGTACAAAGAAGAAAGGGACCAGATGTAGTAGGAGCATTTGGATTGTTACAACCTATTGCAGATGGATTGAAATTGATTCTCAAAGAACCCATTTCACCAAGTAGTGCCAATTTCTCCCTCTTTCGAATGGCACCCGTAGCCACTTTTATGTTAAGTCTGGTCGCTCGGGCAGTGGTACCTTTTGATTATGGTATGGTATTGTCAGATCCGAACATTGGAATACTTTATTTGTTTGCCATTTCTTCCCTAGGCGTTTATGGAATTATTATAGCAGGTCGGTCTAGTAATTAGGGAGCGGCCGTGCGGTCGCCTATGAGACTGCTTCCAATACCAAATCGATGAAAGAGGCAGGTGTCGAACGATCCACTCGACACTGGTGTGGGCGGAAAGGGAAAAGGAAAGGGACTGCCATCCCATAGACATAGAAAGAAAGAGACAAGAGACAGAATAAGACAAGAGACAGAAAGAGTCAGAGCGAAGACGGGACAGAAGAGAGAGAGAAAAGAGAGAGGAAAGAACAAGAGAGGGAAAGGAGACAACGAGAAAGAGAGTCGAAGAAAGAAGAGAGAGAAACAAAAAGAGAGGACAGAGAGAAGAGAGAAGAAGGAGAAAAGAGAGACAGAGTCGAAGGAGTAGAGAGAGAAAGAGAAAAAGAGTCAGAGGAGAGAGAGTAGAGAGAGAGAACAGAGGAAAGAGAAAGAAAGGGACAGACTTCGAGGAGAAGAAAGAGAAAGACCGAAAGAGACCGAAGAGCGCTAACGCGGGTCCCAGTCGAACAACCAAAGCGGAAGTAGGAAAGGAGAGAAAGAAAGGAGAAGGAAAAGAGAGAGAAGACTAGAGTCAGAGAAAGAGAATAAGATTAAGATTAAGAGAAAGTAGAGTCAGAATGGAAAGAGAAGAACAGGAGAGGAGAGAGAATATAGAGAAGAGAAGAGGAGAGAGAATATAGAGTAGAGAAGAGAGGAAAGAGAAGAGAAGAACAGAGACGGAGGAGAGAGAGACAGAAAAAAGAAGGAGAAGAAAACAAAGAAAGAAAAGAGAAGCAAAAGCAGAAAGAGAGGAAAGCAGAAAGAAAGAAAGATGACTGACCAGAGAAAATGTAACCGGAAAACTTCGACGAAAAAAGAAACCCTATCCATCCGTAACTAGGAGGAGCATGACCGAAGAGAAGAATGCTGACAACTCAAAGAAAAAATGAGAAACAGCAGAGAGAACCTCTCCATGTGATCGAGATGAGACCAGAAGACAAAGACAATACGAGTTTCCTTAGGTAGACAACGACAGACAGTACGCCTTAGACAAACGTGCTTGGGAAACAGAAAAAAAGGAAAAAGAGTAGAGAAAGAAAGGAGCTACGCAAAGAGAAAGAGATGAGAAGAAAGAGAGGAGAAAGAGAAAAAGAGAGATAGAAGAGAGAGAGAAGAAGGAAAGAAAAGAGAAAAGAGGGAAAGTCGAACCAGAAACAAAAACAAAGGGAAGAAGCTGTCTTGTTCTCGAACGCAAACTGGGATCGCTAGCCACAGAGCGCAGATTCGAAAAAGAAAAAAGAACACGTGAGAACAACGCCAGAGCCAACAAACAAACAAAGAAGGAAAAAGAGGCACACAAGGGACACAAAGACCTCCCGATCTACTAACCAAAAAAGCAGAGGCAGAAAAAACAAAGAAAAATAGAAGCAAAAAACAAAAGAAAAACAAAGAAAAAAGAAAAGAAAAAAGAGAAACAAAAAAAACACACTGCCAAGCAAAAAGAAAAAACATAGGAAGTGTTGATACCGGCAACAACCAGAAAGATCAGACTCGAAGGAAAAAAGAGGACTCGAACTACCTGCCAAAAACAAAAAAGAAAAAGAGAGAGAAAACAAAGGCAAAAAGACAAAGAATAAGATAAGAGAAAGAAAGAAAAGAAGCAGAAAAATCAGAGATAGGACAAGAAGACAGAAGAAAGCAAGAGAGAGGAGAGAGAAAAAGATTCGAATAAATAAGAGTAAAAAAAAACAAGAAAAAGGAAAAGAAGGTCAAAAGAAAAAGAAGAGAGAAGAAAAGAAGGAGAGAGAAAAAGAAGAAGAGAGAATTAGAGTTCGCTAACGAGAGGACCAACCAATCAAAGAGGAGAAAGAGGAGGAGAAGAACAGAGAAAGAGAGTAGAGAAAGAGAGAGAGAAAAAAGAATCGAAAGAAAGAGGAAAAAGAATCGAAAGAAAGAAAATCCACCTTCGAACTCAACACAAAAGGCAGGAAAGGAGACTAAAAGTCTACCAAAAAAGGATAGATAGACCCCAACAAAAGGAACACAAAAGAAAAACAAAAAAACCGACGAGTCAGAAAAAGAGCGGAAACCAAATGCCAAACGAGAGCTCAAACACGAGAGCTCAGAAACGAGGGAAAAACACATACCAAAAGGTCCAATTACATATATAGAACTCACAGCTAATCAAAGGTAGGATTGAAAAAAAGAAAGAAAGTACAATTGACTAAAGAAAAGAGGAGAAAGTACACTTCAGCCATAGGAAAAAGGAGGCAAATCAAGGCATTGAAGGAGATCCAAAGAACATCCTAGAAAAGCACAAAAGAAAGATCAAAAGAACATCCTAGAAAAGCACAAAAGAAAGATCAAAAGAAGAGAAAAAAACAAAGAACACGTGAGAACAACTCCAGAACAAACAAAAAAGAAAGAAAAAAGAGAGAGAGGAGGAGAAAGAAGACTTGTTCGAGAAGAAGTACGAGGAAGAGAGAAGATTGGAAGAATATGTACGCAAAAAGCTCCAAAAGAAAGAGAAAAAGAAAGAGATAGCAGATCGGAAAAGAGAGAAGAAGAAGCTTGAGATGCTGACCTTGCAGAAAAAGGAAAAGAAGAAAGAGGGAATGAAGAGTCTAAAGAGAAAGAAGAGCAGAAAGAAGAGCAGAAGGAGGACAGAAGACAGAGAGGGTAGAGGAGTGAAAGATAAGAGAGAAGAACATCCCATACTCGGAGCCGACTCTTGCACTTTTCCAATCACGAAGGAACTTAAAGGAGAAAAGAAAAAGAAAGACAATCGAAGAAATCGAAGCAAGCCAAACGAGTCAGATAGCTGAGCCAAATGAGATCGAAGTCCAAGAGTACCCAGCAAACTCGACTTGAGAGCTAACTACCAAAGGGGTCAGACTATTTCAGGAAAAAGAGAGAAAAAGGAAAAGCTGTCGTCCATCAGGGAAACCATCAACTAAAAACTCCCGACCTATGCCACGATTACAGAAAAAGAACAAAGAGGTTAAGACCTTCCCCTACAAAAGCTTACCGAGTCCAGGAAAATATATTTGGCACAAGATCCACGAAAAGAAAATAAAGAAGAAAAGAGAAGAGAGAGAAAGCAGAGGAAGGAGTTCCCATGTCCAAATAAAGATGAGAAACGAGAATCGCATATGCTGCTAACGCGAGTTCCATTAAGCAAAACAAAAGAAATATAAGTAAAAACAATAAAATAGGAAAAACGATTTTAGGATAATTCACTCAAGAAATAAGAAAAATAAATTAGAATTAGAAAAGACAAACTAAAAAAACGGAAACTAGGTTAGACAGAGAATTAGGAAAAGAAAATTCCATACTTTGTAACAAGTTTTTAGTGACAAGTTGAAAAGCTTCCCTAAAATAGATCTGATCTGAAATAAATGGGGTCTTAAGAGTAAGAGTTTGTTAGACCTACATTCGATTACGAAACAATTTGTACAGAAACAGAAAAAGAATAGATATAATAACTATAATACTAGGATAGTCGCTGCGAAAGAAAGTCTAAATTTACTTTAAAGTAAAGACTTACTTAACTTTCCTACTTAGACATTATTTTCCAACCACTGAAAAACCGCAACGACTGGCAAGCTTTCCAGAGAAATAAAAACAAAAAAATAAAGTTTACCTAATGCAATATTGACTACCATGAACCTGTATTGTCTGAACGAACAGACCCAGAACACACTCCAGTCTCAGAAGACAAATGGGATCGCCACAAAGACAAAGATATAGAAAAAGGGAACAGTCCTAGGTAAGACTTATAAACAAAAAGTAATTCCTATTTCGTTGTTTAACTAAAACAAACAGAGAAAATGCTTATACACACAATTTGACTACAAGCATCCACAATGTTCCCCCTGAAATGAAACAGATTTAAATTTAAAAGAAAGACTTCGCCGCAGCTCACCATCAATACTAACGGAAGAGACTTTACTCAATTGCAAGACTGGACAAACTAAACTGGCCATGGAAATGATACTTCCAAGAGCGAGAACTCATACAGAAAAATCCCACGTCGATTATTTATACAAAGTACAGATTTAACTGCCTGCATACGAAAAAATTTTCCAGACGAACACTTCCTGAAAGCACTCCTAAAAGCATTCCTAGCGGTAATGATGACCATGGTCGCAGAAAAACTCATATTTATTAACTGGAAATGAGATCGAACTCCAAACAAACGCCGAAGAGGGTTACGACGTGTACCGGGACAAGACCTGTAAAAAGAAGATTCTGCTAAAAATAGATTCATTTTGAATCGCAGAGCTAAGTCTGAAATAGGAAAATGAACGATACTACCGAAGTGCCAGAAGTGTAGTAAACAAGTCAACAAGAGCCAACGACAAACAAATAACCTGCCCATTATAAAACAAATGGGAACATAAAAACATTGATTCATAAAAAGCATGAAATAAAAGTAAAAAAAATAGAAAGAAAAGAAAGAGGCAAATGAAGAGAGAAAGAAAAGACCAAGAGAAGAGTTAAAAAAAAAAGGTCATGTTTACTATTGATTTGATATAGATTAAATTTACCATAGATTTATACACTATATTTACTAGAATTGTTAATAAAACTAATAAAGAAAAAGAAAGAAAAGAGAGAAAAGAGAAATAGATAAGAAAAACCAGAAAGAAAAAGACATAAGAAAAAGAGAGAAAGAGAATAAGGAAAGTAGACGAAGAAGAAGAAAAAAAGATGAGTGAATGAATCTCATTGAAATAATATCGTATAGAAAGTATAGAAGAGAATAAAATATAGAAACATTGAAGATGAGTTCTCATTAAAGCACTCAAATTATAGATTATAAGTCATCAAGGACTCCGTACTTAGTCAAGACCATACAAACAAGTCTCCAATTTCGAGAGATTTTAATTAGCAGAAAGAAGAAAAAAAAAGGAAAAGAAAGACAAACAGAAAAATATAGAGAATATAGTAGAGGTAGAGAGAGAAGAAGAAAAATAAAGAGATAAGAGAGGTACCAATCCAGAATAGAATGGAAAGGAGACAAATGGAGAAAAAATACCAACGTGATAGAAACATTCCAACATAGACTAAATAGAATGAAATAAAAAAAAGATTAGAAACTAGATCAAAAAATAGGAAAAATCACTCTCAAACGAGCGCTTAATGACTTAACAAGATTTCAAGAAAGAAGAGAGAATCCGAAAATGCAACTCCAGAAAAGTCTACTAGTGAAATGACTTCATTTCTTAGATTCGCTTAGAAATTACATTCAAAAGAAGAAAATGAAGTTTATTTAGAAAAAGGAAAGAAAGAAGAGAAAAAACAAAAAAGGAAGAAAAAGAAAAAAGAAATAGGAGAAGGAATCAAACTCCAACAAGCAAAAAAAGAAGAAAAAGCTGTCGTTCAAAAGTCAGTGAAAAGACTTCCCAAAAGTACCAATCCGAAAAGCAAAAGAAGAAGAGAAAAGAGAAAAACAATGAATTTCTAGCATTTTCGATTCACTTCATATTCGAAATCCAATTCGAAAGAGAAATAGATGCAATGCAAATTCGAAAGAAAAATAGATGCAATGGATCTCCTAGGATTGGATATATGAATTAAATAATAGATAGAAGAAAATACAAGAGACAGTGGAAACAGAAACAGTGGACAGGGAAAAACCTAAGAATAAGAAACCGAGAAGAGATGGAAGAAAGAAGGGAAGGCAGAAAAGAAGAAAGACAAGGAGAGAGAATGAAGAGATAACGAGAGAATAGAAAGAGAATGGAGATAGTGAGTGAGATGGAGGGAACGTGTAAGGGACGAAGTCGGAGAGAAAAGATCGAATAGCGAAGTAGAGTCAAAAAAAGAGAGAAAAAGTTCCCAGAGATTCCGAAGAATAGGAGGAAAGAATGAGTAGATAGGATCTAGTTCAGAGAAGTCCATTCCACAAGCGGATAAGATGGAAATGCACGCTTCATGCCCTAGGACATAGAACATCCTCGATCTACGGTGATGAATTTCATTCCAAAATAAAGGAAAGAAGGGGTTTGTCTTGGAGAGAGGATAGCCTTCTTCATGAAGGATCTGAGGTGGGATCTCAGAGAAGCTAGGTATGATCGGTGACGAAATCGGAGAAATGGATCAGGACGACAGAGAAGAAGAGAGAAGGAAAAGAAAGATAATAGACAGAGAGAAATAAAATAAGAATAGATGAATATAAAATCCTCACTTAGATGGGAGACTGGGCCTAAACTGGAGAAAATGTACCATCGACCACTCACTCCCAAAAGAAAAGAAACCGAGCTCTAGCCATTTCAAGATATAGATATGTATCCAAAAACGATTAAGCTTGCAGATTACCACTCCAAAACAAGAAATATAAAAATGCCCAAACTTTCTATAAGAAAGAAAGGAAGGAATAGCCTCGACAAAGGATGCGGAAAGAGAAAAGGGCAAGGATAAGATAGACTCATAAAAAAAAAGAGAAAAATTTAAAAAGAGCTTTGGAAATCGACCTCCCTACCTAACATGCTTCAAATCATAAGCTATTTATATAAAAAAAGAAAACGCCATTTACATAACTTTTGCTGAATTTAATTAACAATACCAAAAACGGAGCACTTTCTTCTTCCTCAGAGTCGTAATAAAAACACTTGATTATGCTAAAAAATATGGAAACTGGATTGATTCTAACAAACAAAAAAGAAAAAGAGAGAGATTGATTCGGAGTAGAGAAAAGAGGAGAGAAGACAGAGAGGAGGGAGAAAGAAAGACAAAGAATTACTTATATAATTATACAATGGTTATAAAAAAATAAAACTCAAAGCTTTCGAGGAAAAGAATCTTAAAAAACAAAGCAAGATAAATAGGGTATTTGCAAATTTTAATAAGTTTTTTCATACAAAGGATTCAGAAGGTACATGTTAGGTTCCCCTGACTGAGACCTCATTTAGTTACTTTTATCATACATTTATATACAAAACAACTATTCCATTCTAAGGCTTCTAGAGAATAGCTCTGATTCCAAAAAAAATTCCAATAGAAATTGAGTCTTAAGACGAGAAAGACTTATAAAACCAGAATTTCCAGGGTCATTATTTATCCACAAAGAATTTTTTTAACCACTGCCCGATGTTCTCCATTCCCATTAGTCCATAAATCAATGAAAAACCTTTTTCATTAGATACCATATTCGAGATACTCGTTAAATACCAGGTGACACCTATCTCCCAAATAAAACATAGGGTTATGGTCGTCAACTTGTCAACATAAGCCTTTATTTATCTAATAATTTATCTAATATAGATATAAGACAAGAGACCCCTCTACCTTACACAGATAAAACAATCAGAATTCTAAAAATATTCTACCATGAAACGCAAGATCTTCCTAAGTACCAATCCTTCTATTTGCATTAGAATGAGAACAACCTAGTTTTACTGACACGACAACGGGATTTTTACAAGCAAAACGGAATCGTAACCAGAAGGAAACACTACATACCAAGGCAAGAATGCTTTCTGTTCCGGACAAAGTCTTCTTTTGAAAAATGCTATTCTGATGTTACTATTGGAAAGAAAACCATGAGGTTCTTCTGGAACCAAAATAATATATATAAATAATATATATAGAAAGGAGAGAAAGAAAGGAGA